>JASKGO010005794.1:0-15352 GCA_030556065.1 Holobus sp. GC000080
TAACCGGAAGTGCCACCATCTTGAAAAAATTACCACAAACTCATTCAAAGGATAAAATGCTACACTAAAAATTTCAAAATTTTAACTAAACTGGAAATCAAAAATATTTTAACGGACGGGTTCCATCAATCACCCTGTATACATTTATTATTTTTACAATGCATCATAAAAGAATGCCAAAAGAAATATTCAAAAGCTCTTTTTAAATAATAATTTTATTATTATTATTATTATTCATATATTATACAATATTTTATAAAAATTATATTTTTATTTGTTTAAAATTAATGAAAATATATGTATTTTTTATGGATGTAACTAAAACAAAGTGTAATTATTTAAATATTATATACATTTTTATTTTCTTCAAATATTTTTTCTTTTAAATCATTTTCCTCAAAATAAAAATAAAAATTGAATTATTCCGTTTGAGTATACAGGGTGGCCGTAAATATGGCTCCTACCATTTACATTTTATTTAACAAAATATTTTTAGAAAGCCGATCCTTTCAATTTAGTATCACTAACGATTAAACTGGATTTTTGTTATGGTTCTTGAAGCCAATGAATTGGGTTAAACTGTCTGGAATCATTTAATATTATGCTAAAAAATCATAAAAATTTAGGCTAATCAAATGTGACAAATATTACTCGATTCGTTAAAAAAATTAAGGAATTCAGTAATCATATATTAACCATCTTATAGCAAAAGTGATATAAAAAATACTTATGACGTAAAACCCTTAAAGAAATAAATTTGGTGTTACTTTTTAATCAAAAGTTTTGACAATAATCTAGTAACTTCGATTAATTAAAACCGTTTCACAAGTCACAACTTTTTAGAATGAAATGAACCATTTAAAAAATAAAAATTTAACTCAATAAAAAGAAAATTAAAGCGGAACGTTTATGTATTTTTTTGCAATTGTGTAATTACTTAAACTAGAATAATAATATATTTTTTAACTATAAATGATCCTAGGATTCAACAAGTAAAAAAATATCTATAAGTTTGCCAATTAAAAATCAACATTATTTGATAAACCCGAATTAGAATTAAATTTAAATTTTCGTCATTCAGTCTGAAATTATGTCTTATTGGTATAAATCTGAAATATATTCTATTATATAAAAATTGGCAGGTAAATAAAGAAATGAAAAGGGAGAAACACATTCTAATATCATTCTGTAAAATGTAGACACGCAATTATTAATGTTTTGAATTTTTGCAAACGAGATTTGAAAATAGCACCAAGAAAAGTTGTACAATTAGGAAAGTAAAAAAAAAACCCTACAAAAGTAAAATCGAAATTAATTCAATTGCTAGAAAACTGCAATTGAAACTTGCAATCCCTTATAAAAGGATATATAATTAAATATCCATCATAACTTTTAAAACTTAAATTAAGTTTAAAACAGCAAGTTTTCCCAAAAACAAAAAAGGAACAGTAATAGCAGTGGCAGTTGGCGATAGCGGAAATAAACTGTTTAACTGTCAGAAACGCAATCCAACTAATTTTCCTCAAACTACAAACAACGTAGATATAACATAAGACTCACAAGACAAGAACTATATATAAAAAAAAACTCAAGAGGAAAATTGAGTCTCTGAAATTTATCCTATCCTGAGAGAGGATAACCGAAGGATAGTTAGGTTGCTCTATAGAGACGTCCGAATGGCTGTTTGCGCTTCCTTTGTGCCGGCATAGCCGATCGGTGTTTTTGTTTTAGCGCTGAGAGCACAAGCAGCGAGTGACCAAAAGGACAGATATGGTGAAACACGTAGCAATAATAATAATAATAGGAGCGCGGCTTCAATTTTACGATCGTTCGTGAGTTGCCGCAACAGATGAGAAGAAGACCTTCTTCGGTCTGTCGGTGATTAACAGGTAATACACGTGAATATACGGCGACGGCAAAAAAAAGACCATCATCGAATCGTACAAAAAGGTCCGGCTTTGACCAGCATGTGACCATTGGATGCGTGGCCGCTCAAAACCCCGCCTGAAGAGGATGAACTCTTCGCCGTTTTATTGCTGTATGCTGCTGCAGCTCTATATGCACCACATACGGCCCAGATGAAAATGGTAAAATGTACTTGATGCAAGTATTTACCGCACAACGCACAAGATATACATTTTCTTCTTCAGCCAGATCGTCATTTGTTTGTATGTGTTTGAGTGTGTGTCTGTGTGTGTTTTAGTGATGATGATGAAATTATGCACGACGCGATAAGCTAGTAATTAATTGCGCCGGTAATTAAAATGCAATTAACATATTATTCTCAATTTTTCGCTATAGCGGAAACCGCGGCACGGAAATCAATTAACTGTTAACGCACACGTTTATTGCCAGGTATATTTGACATAAAAGCAATATGTTAAGAGTGATGCTTCAACTATAGTTGAACATATGATGGGGGTAAAAGTTGTTTATTAAATTAGCGAGCATTTTTATTCCGCTAATTTTGCTGTTGCGCATTTACAAAATATAACGTCTTCTCTATAAGCATATCTTAAGATTTAAGTGCTTCGAAACTTTTTAATTGCCCTTTAATTGTGGACATGAACATTTTTATTGTCGCATTATACATCAGTGTACATATTTTCAGTAATATAATTAATTCTTGGAAATATTTTAATTAAATAGTTTTTTCCATTGTGCTTTTAGAGAATAATTTACAGGTAATTAATTTTTTAATTCAATTTTTGTTTTTATTTATTTTTATTTTTTTAATAAATGTTGAATGAAGGAAATATTTTTTTATTTATATTATTAAGAAATTATAATAACTGCTAGAATAGTAGTAATTAGTAAACTTGAAATTGAAAAAGATGAGAATTAAAAATTTTAATACAAGATTAGTTACCAGTTAATTTGATTTGATTTAAAACTTATGTACAGCTTCCTCAACAATCAATGTTTTATAAGAATAATATTATATTATAAAATAAATTTAAAAGATTTAAATTTTGAAACAATTTTTTAACAAAAGAAGTATTCCCTTTGTCCCAAATAATTGTATTCAAATATACATTACTTCAAGAAATTTTATTGAAACTTATAAAAAATTGTACTAATTTACAGCTTTCAGCTTTCAGCATCGTTACAAGCCCTGCAGCTCAGTTTTTCCCTATACTTTATGCTAAACAGAACGTCAAAATTTCATTGCGCTGATCAAACTGATCAGTTTCTTGGTTTTTCGGTGCCATCTCACAACAACAGCTCTATTTTAATTTACAGTATCTCCCATGGTGTGATTTTGATTTGGTATATTTTGCTTTTTTGAACTAATTCTTATAAAGTGTTAAAATTTGACTACCAAATATAGCATTGTTTTTCAAGAACGAATGATTGAAACCTGTTACATTTATTTATATTCGTCAATCAAAGAAATTAAAAAAAGTGCCATAATTTGAGACAAAAAATGGTAAAATTTTTACAATTATTATGATTTAAAAAACCATTAAAATTAGCCGTTAGCCGCCCTGGGCTCACAAGGCACAATTTTTTTTAAATTATTAATATACAGGGTGGTCCAATCAGAAAACAAAGTAAGATTATTCGGGGTATCATCAGAAAGTTTAATAGGCAGATTCGAAAAATTGTAACGAAATACAGGGTGTTCTTAAAAAAAAATTAAGAAAATTGGCAAGACGCACTTCTTGATTCCCCTGAATAACAGCGCAAAATTTTAGAAAAAAAATAAAAACGGTTACTTAAATGAGAGCTGTTGAAATTAGCTTATTGCTTATTTTTAATTTTCATAATTTTGTGACTGTTTTTACAAGCTATGATTTTTTAAAAACTGCGAAATTTTCAAACTTTCAAACACGTACAAGAACAAAATTTAATAACATTTTTGTTCTTTCAGAAAAGGGTTTATAGTTACTAACTATTTAATAATTTTTCCAGTACAGTTTTCGATGGTAACTTGAATTTTCTATGGGGGATAATATATGATGATTGGGGATCTGGAAATACAGGAAAAAGTTTTCATTAGAGGTGGTTAATTTTATGTAGGAAACAGTCAATTGAGTATAGAATTTTTCAATTTTGTTATCTGATAAGGGGATTCATTGAAGGAATTAAAGAAAGGATTCTCCGAATATCGGATATTTGTAATGAAACATTTATAAAATTGTTTTTCGAAACCGACCAAGGTGTGCGAGTAAACGGGAGCAAAATTTATTTATTCAAAAACATGAAAAATTTGAAAAAAAAAAAAATCAGAAAAATACATACTATAATAATTCAAGAAAAAAAAAATTAATATAATAAATTTTGAATACAACCAAAGGGCATAAGCAAAGCAACTTACATTCTCAAAATGGCGCCCTTAAGTTTCCCTGCGCATCGAATGTAGTTATTAAATTGCATAGTAGGTACATGTACGAGTATGTGCCTTTAGCTGAGAACAATATTTTCATGCAGACGAAGAGGTGCATGGGTAATGAAAGAATCACTTATTGTTGTTATGGAGTGCGTTAAATACTGTAATGCATTGTGAATATTACATATTCTTTCGTGGCCAGCCAGTTTGTCGTGACCGCCTGAATGGAGCATATATTATTAAAAAGTTTTTAACACGCTCTTCGAGTGGCTCGTAACTCAAATCGCTCTATACTCCGCACACACTCATTCGCTTATAATACAATATAATATAACTAACTATAAGCTAAGAGCTATGAGCACAAGAGAAGTAAAAGCTCGCTTTCTGCATAGACTTACTTGCCTTATGTACGATATAGTACAAAATTACGTTTTCCTAATACACCGATACCAGCAAGCTCGTATAACACTCATCATAACCAGCTATTTCAACGAATAAATATCGGTGTCTTATCGGTCTTTTAACTATATTACACTATAGAACCGTTAATTATTTTTAAGTAGACTGCTTTATAATCAGCAAAGTGAAAAAGTGCAAAAATTAGTTGTTGAATATGTGTTTATATATTCATAAAGGCACATAAAGTATAAGCAGGAGAAGAAGAAGAAGAAGAAGAGTTTGTTGGTATATATTTTATTTATTGAAAGGTTCGCAAACATGTGAGAGAACAGTAAACCGGGCCTTAAATTATTGCCCGCAGGCAGCTTGCTTGCTGCAAAATGATAACGTGGATGGGTCTTTGTACTCTTCTTGTTGCTTGGACTCCATGACTACTTGATCGAAGATGTAAACATTTTTTTAAATGTTATTTTCAATCTGTTATTTTTTTGTGGAGAAAATTACAAACAAACAAAAAATTACAATTTATTTTTTAGTAATAATTTTATATTTTATTAATTCACAGATCGACATGAGTTAATAGTTAATAGGATACGACAATAAAACAAATTAATTCTAGTCATACAGGATCTCTTATTTTTGCAAATTTTAACTTTTTCTAAATTAAAAAAGGAAAAAAAAATCCTTATATTATTAATGTCCAGAAAATTAAGTCACTATCGGTTGAGTTGAATGATTAGTGAAAAGATTAAAATGAAAAAACGTTTTTTTTTTAATTTCACTGTGTCATTTCTAATAAAAAAGGTAATTTTTCTTTTTTGCTCGCGCTTTGTTCGCAGTAAGTCAAAATGTTGATTTCAGTTATAATTTCTCCATCAAAAAGAGTTTTGAGAATATTGTTGTTTTAAATCGCTATGTTAAGAAATAGAAAAGTGACAAAAATCAAACTTTTGGTTACAAAAAAAGAAAACATCAACGATCTAACAAAAGACGACTCGAAAATTTGATGAAACCTTTGTGATTTTGATAAAATTTGTCTTTTAATGTTTTTTTTCCTACTTATAGTTTTAGAGGCTCCTGCATTGGGCACCTAATTTGGTCCATCCTGTATTGAAAAAATACTAAATAAAATTAAAGACTTAAGATTTTATTTATTAATCATGTTAAATAAGTGTAACCCTAAAAAGTTTAAAATTTCTTAACCATTATTTTAAAGAGCCTTTTTAAATAATATTTTATACAAAAAAAAAAAAAGAATTTAAATTAGATAGGTAATAATAAAATTGGAAAATTGAATGTTATTTTTTATAATTTATTAACAATGGTTTAATAAAATATTAAAAAATAATAAAATTTGAGTGCAGATTTTTCATTCATCAAAAAATAAAAAGAAACATTCTCCGACTAACAGCTTAACAGCAGTTGCAATATTCACATTCTGCAACGTGAAACGTCCATAAAACTTTCAACAAACATACAAAATTCTTACATCGAAAATACCTTCTTAGTTTCATACGCGCAGCAATTGCAAGAAGTATTTTCTATAATAAGCCAATGCAAGCCATAACCAAGCGAATATTATTACTTACTTAATACTTATTCACTTAAAGGTCTTAAAGCAAAAAAATAAAAACAGCTAATATCGCATTACTGTTGCAACTGCTCACTTTAACAAAGGTATTACCTTATAATAACATAACATTAATAAGCAGATCCCCTTTTCCGAAAACATACAATATTATCAACATAATGACGATCATTGTCTTTTACTCTTTTGCTAACAATTGCAAATAATACCACAATAGACAGTTCTCCCTATGGAGATCGAACTTCTGCGTTACTTCTTTGCGTAACGTCTCATTAGCATTGTTGAAACCGATCCTGGCGTAATGCATTTAAGTACAAAATAAAAAAAGTGTAATTACCACACCTATTGGAAGGCATTTCTGAATTATTACCGAATGCACATCGCACGCAGCACGTAATTTGGTTATTGTGGCGTCACGAGTAATGATGATGATGATTGTCGTTGACACCCTTTTTGAATCGGCTTTTTATTAGACGCGCATCAATCGCCATCATTTCGAGCATGTGCCTCAATTAACGCCCCGTTCGATTATATTTTATTTCAATGCACCATAATGCAATGAATATACAGTACACATTAACTGTTCATTGTCTAATGCCCTGAACGATTGTTATGCGTTTTTGATTCAATGTAAAGGCGATTTTTATCATAAAACAATTTCACGAAATTATAATTACGATATATATAAATATACATCAAATGAAGGCAGCTTTAACAGAGCAGCTCGTTTAAATATGCATAAATAAATGAGATGATTACTGCGTAGGACGAATCGACTAAACTAAACAAACAGACTACATAAATTATTTATAAGAAACGATTCGATGCCTTTGGCTTGTTCTTTTTTACATTATAATATACAGGAGCGTTTTATTTATATTAAAAACAAACGAATTTCCCATTTAATTTTTTATTTCAATTCGGAATAGTAATAATTTCTTTGAAAATTTTAATTCATTGAGAACTGAAACCAATAAATACTCTATTTAAAATAATACATAAAAATAAAATTGCGAAAAACCAAACACCCAGTAGATACGTTACTTGAAAACTGATGGGTGCCGATTAATTTCGAGTTGCAAATAACTCTTAATAAAGTTGTTATTACTTAGTATTTTTTTGTTCAACCGTTATCTTTATATACGTATAATAAATGCATGCAAGAAACAACTTAATTTCGCTAATAAACGAAATTCTAGGAAGAAAGCAATAAGATGACGAGAGGAGAAGCAGTGGAAACGGAAACCAGTGATTAATTACTTCATATAATGTATGTATGCTGTATGCTGTATAGGAGTATAGTGTAGGAGAGAGCCATTTTTGAATATCATCATTAGATGCGGAGTGAGTGAAAGAGCGAGGCATTCGTGCGTTGTGTTCTGTGGCCCAGGTAGTCCGTAGTTTTAATGGTGGTGCAGCTAATTTTCATGCAACGTGCACCTATGGCCTATAATTAAAGCGTTTTTTGGGCAGCCGGAGCCCACATTGCGCCCGAACGGACCTTCAGACATTTTGTTCGGTATATCTAATTGCCTCCTGTAGATTACATAATAGACCTTATTTATTTCTCCTTCTCTATATACGATATATAAAACGAAACTAATGTTGTATGGTGGTTACCTTTGTCTTCCTTTCTGTTTTCTTTATTGCTTGTCACTGATTAGGATTTCTTATTTCTTTTTGAATTATAATTAGATTTGTTTTCTTAATAAGTTTTTTTTTATGTTTCCTTCAATATTTTTCCTGACAATATTTTATATTTTGATGCCTCTAAATAAATATTTTTATAATTCATCAAAAACTGAAAATAAATTTATTTTGGTTATAAGTTTTTTATAGTTTGTTTTTATTTTTATTTTAAGATGTAAAGTTATCGATTTTAATGTCTTTGAAATTATAATTATATAATATCTGTTTTTTATAATAACGATTTTAGGGAAAATGTTACTATAAAATAAAATAATAAGTACAAGGGTTAGAAATCAATAATCTTTTTTTTTTAGTACCTATGACTGATTTAGGATAATTGCTTTGTTTTCGTTTTAATTTAAATTGAAATTAGTTTCATTTTGTAATTACCGTCATAAAATGTATCCTATATCAATTTCAACCTGCAAAGTTTTAGATTTTCATGTTTCTAAAGTTATTTACTTTTTTATGTAAAAACATTAAGATGGAGGGTAAAAATAAATTAAACTGTACACACATCATAAAACAATTATAAAATTAAAGTAAAAACAAAAAAAACTAAAAAGAAAGAAAGAAGGAAAAGCAATAAAACAAAAGAAAAGTTAGAATGCACTTTTATGTGACAAACATTAATAACGAAAAAAGAACAAAACAGAAAAAAAAAGACGGAAAGCAAGTCCGCATATGTGTATCACACATAAAAATTTATAGCATGTAATTTGTATTCCTCTGCCTTATTTATAGTCATTAACATTAATTGCTGCACGCAACGACGCCGGTAATTAATCCGCTGGATTAATATTTCAGAGGTAACACAATACAGCAGGCCGTAGGTAGCATTAACAACAAACAATACACCCCGCTTAGAAAATGGTTATTGGCGCCTTATAGGAACCACCATTTGAAGAAAAGGAAAAAAACAAAACTACAATTTATTGCAGATACTCCGACGAACTGGCATCGTCTCTAATATTTTATGTGCCTCACGGACAAACATCTAATGCGGAGGAAAAGCGCACGGTGCAGTAAAAAAACTCTCTAATCGCTAATTGCGACTTACTGTTTGCGCGCACCAAATTGGAGTTATTGCGCAATTAGCATTTTTAATTAAAGCACTCTCATTTAATATAAGCAGCACACACACATACAAACAAGTGTATGCGGAATGCATTGAATGTGTGTGCGTGTGTGTGTGCGTGTGTGTGTGTGTGTGTGTGTGTTTGGAAGGCAGGTATGGTGCATTTTGGAGCGCTCGGCTTTATTAAGTGTGGCTGACCAATGGCGAGAAGAAACTGGTCGTTGGGATTTTCAACTTGGGTGGTCTGCGTTTTGTTTTACTTCTTGTTCGTCCGTCGCTCTGTACCATCAGCGAGCCGAATTGAGCAGCTTATACGAGCGGACAAGAATCTAATTATCTGTTCGAGAATCGCCTTTATTCCGGCCGCTGCGCGTCTTTCTCGTCTTTTTTGCTCTCCGCGTTTCGTTTTCTGATCTATCCGATTCCGGCCGCTCAATAATAGATGGCTTTCGTTATTCTTCAATAATAATTACAAATGTTTGTAATATGAGAAATATAATTTGAAATTATATGGAAAAATAATTTAATAATAAAAAGTAATTTTTGTTAGTTAAAAAAAATTGTAAGGGAAAAGAACAGCAAAAAAGAACAAATAAGTTCAATTAGCGAATCCGTAATTAGGCACGTACGTAATAATAGTAATGATGATTAAGACTCAATTTGTTGTTAAGTCCATTCCCGTAAAGATTCAACGCTTTGATAAAATGCGCATTTAAAAACTCTCGGCTTGATGGGTAAATTACAGGTATAAATCCAAAAGGAAGAATCGCATCTCGCGATCAATTGCGGATAACAAATATTAATTGTTTAATTAAGTCGCAAGTTTTTCTTTTTAGTAAATCATACTTTTATTAATGGTCACATTTTTAATTTTATTTATTAAATAAAAAACCACTGAATACATTTCCATGTTTTTCATTCGAATTAAAAAAGCTGTCTTGTAAAAGTAATAATTAAAAATTAAATACTTTTTTTAGTAATATTGACAATTTCATACAATAAAAAATATCAACATTAATAATGATAAATGACCATTTATTAATTACAGCTAATACTTAAAAAGAAAGCTGATTTTTTTTACTGTAAATACGAATTGAAAAAATTTCTTGACGAAGCTTTTCAGTAAAATTCACAATAAAAAAAACCCTTATTAACCTTTTTAAAAATATTAATTTAAACTAGAAACAATTACTCCAGAATGAAAACTTAAAAAAAAACTTAACTAGAAATTAATTATATAAATATTTAATTATAGAAAAACATTCTTTAAAAAATCTTAAATTAACGAAGATTAATACACTTAACGGGTTTTTATCATTCCAACTTGAAAGACAATACTTTTTCTAATATTTAAGATGTTCAAGTAGTAGCTGAACTCAAAACAAATTTAACCAGTTTTTCACAATTATTGAAAATAGGGGTGAAGATGTGGGGAGAAACTGAAAACCAAGAAACTCACTTGTTACCAGTCCAATGAAATTTAACAGATTTTACTTCAACATAAAATAGAGAAAAATAATAATATAAAAAAAATGAAATGTTGGAAGGAATGTTTATTGAAATTTTCATTAGAAATTTCAACAGTGGGTGATAGAGGGGGCATTTTTTTTACTTTGAAACGAAATTTTTTTTTAAATTTGAATCGAAAAAACCGAAAAAATCATTTCAAAGTACGAACTGAATAAACTTTTCAGATAAATTCACAATAAAAAATAAAAATCAACGAATAAAAAAAGTTAATAAGAATTTTATGCAGTGGGCCGAATTAAAAGCAGTTAAAGCCAGCACATTTTTTATTAATTATAATAAGGGCACATGAGGCGAATGCGAAGGCGTTCAGTGCTTTGATTGAAATACGACTCGGGTCGAAATGTCACAGGTCAAAACGATAATTCAAATGTTAAATTATTAATGCAATGTGTATAAGGAAACACTTAATTGATATATTACAAACACATTTCCACGCACAATGACGAAACAAACTTAATGTGTACATAGTGAGCGTATAACTTACTAGTGGAATATAGTATACGAGTAGTATAGTTATAGTTGGTTAATCTAATAATAATTGGCAGTTGATTTATTCGTGTTTTATAACTGTAGATAGTTGATATACTGAGCGCTCAGCTCGAGATTGAATAATTAAATCATTAACAAATTTATTCTATCTTGCTTGCCAATTAGTGTGTGTCTTTCGTATGGGCTCGGCTTCAATGCGCAATTAAAAAATATCGCTTAATTATCTGTTGCTAATGGGCTCGTTCAACGCATTTTTTCTCCGTCCTTAGTTATACACTATACATATAAACATACTATTCTAATTTATTATTTATTTATAACAACAGTTATTATTGTGACTTCGACACTTTGATTTATCTGCGGTGGAGTGTACTTATTACAGTGAAAAGAAGATTTATGGCTTTAAATGTCTTAACAAGCGCAAAATTGTCTTTAGTATTTAAATTCTAATAAAGTTTACTAGCATTTGCTGTATATTGAAATGAATTACAATAATCAATAATTTTACAAAGTTGCAGTAATATTTGACTTACTTCGGGAAGTTTAGATTTTTATTTAAAATTTACTTTTAAATTTAAAAAATACATAGTATAATTCATTTAAATAGTTACCTAAATTATTTTTACGTTCTAAGTAAGAGAAAATTTTATCATTACAGTTTTCCTGTGGGATAAATTGATAAATGATTTTCAAGAAGTTTCACTTTTAGTTATATTGCAAATTGTTACCAACTTCATTTTAATGGCCCCTTAATCTTGTATAATGTTACTAAGTAGCTGTTGATATAAAAGTATACTTTGGCTTCCATTTTTAATTTTACGTATAATATGGTATAGTATGGTGTCCAAAACATTTTCGAGATATTATTTACTTATTGCCAAAATTGAAAAATTAAATGACTTATCACCATGGCTAATTTAATTGCATTTTTCTTTTCTTAATACAATATATAAAAATACGAATTTAAATTTTTTGTACATCCTTTTTTTAACGATTGATATATTTAAATGCAATTTATTTTAAACAAAGGAAGGTTTTAACTAATTAATATTTTTTCTCTAGAAATTATTTAAATTATAAATTATTTTTAGCAAATTCAACAATATTAAACATTTTTGACTTTACAAACTCCAACGATTAAGCAAAAATGATTACTTATTTTTTTTATAACAACGACAATAAAAAAATAATATTGCAAAAGGATTTTCAGCTACAGAAAAATATCTAAAACTAAGGACGATTAAAAATTATAGAGCGACATTAAAATTTAAGATGATAGAAAGGAAGTTGCGGTACAACCGAAAGTATTGTTTTTTTGAAAGTAATTTAAATCAACCCGACTAAGAGGTATAATGAAAAATTTAATTAATTTTTAATCACAATTGAAATATGCCATTCAATACAATTTAAAATATGGTTTATGCTTTTCTCTGGTTTTATTTGGTTTAATAAATAATAGTAATATGTTGACTGACTTATTAAAATGTTTCATTTCTTGATTTCCCTGTATAACCTCGCAAAATTTATTAAATAAATTGACAAAAATTAGAAAAGCAAGGGTATTTGACATTACTATACACTTAATTTAAAAAAAATCAACCGGTTTTCATGCAATGGTATTTTAAAACTTTCAAAATTTTTCCATAAAATATATTTTTCGTGATAATTCTAGAGTCGCATCTATAAGTGTGATATGTATATGAAATGAAAAAAAACCCTTTCAGCAGTATAAAAATTAGCTATAAAAAGTATTATTTTATTAAAAAAAAACTTGGTATTATAACTTATTTGTCGAACACTCTGTACAACCAAATATCATTTGAAGTTGTAATCTTTATAGACATTGATATTTGATATGACTATGAAGAATAAATAAAATATATTGAATTGTTTAGACATAATCTTTACTTTTACGTATCCATTAATGCCCTACCCTGTATTTCAGAAAACCGATTCAAATTATGATTTAAATAATCACCCTGTATAAAAGTATTAAATTATTTGTAATTAAAATAAATGTAATAAACATTTTGGGATATATTGAATAAAACAAACAAAAGCCATTCAGTTTCGAGTCAAACAAATGCTGCTCTGACGTTTGATGAACATTTAATGGCACCGTAGATCAAAAACTGTCATAATTGAAATTGGCAAAGGGCGAAGAACCGTACACTTTCTCACTTACACTTGCATAAGTGGACGGACTGTGTGGGCTTATATGCGATATTAATAAACGCGTATAATATAAGCCTACTAATAAATAAAACGTGTGTAAAATGCCTCAATAAAGCTCATAAAACAGCTTGTTGCGAATCACTCGCACGAATGTTACCATCAGCGAGCTGCACATCACCATCAGCCAGCAGACAGCTAAAGAAAGAACAAACACTTTCGCATCAGACGAGAGGGCGATAGCATTATATTATTATTATTATTATTGTTATTATTAAAGCGTCAGAACAATAAAACGCAGAAAATTAATTGCACCTCGCTGTACCCACACCTAATGGATTAACTGTCCGATTAAATTTATTGGCGCTTTTTAATAAAGCAATTAAGCGTTAACATTAATGGCCAATTAGAATGGAATATAGGAAATGAGAATCTCGATGCCACGGCCATTATAAAAATTCTGAAAAAATGTCACATGAGATTAGTGCAGTAGTAATTTTTTCATAATTTCGATTTTTTTTTTACTAATCTACAGGATGATCCGATTTTTTGTTTGTTACCTTTGTTATTGCGTTATTTTATTTTTTCAATTGAAAATTTATAAAATCAATTTATTCCGTGATATTAGATGCAATTCCAAAAAGCATATAGGAAAATATTAATTTAATCCCATCATAATAAATTCCTTCTAAATAAGCATTTTCACTTTTAAAGTTGAAAGTAAATTAAAATTTTAATTGAAAAAAAAAGTAAAAAGGAAATTAAACACAAATTTATAAAATGTACTAAAATTTGAATAAAACAAAAAAAAAATGCAAAAAAAAGTCACCCTGTATATAAAGAAAATAGTTTTGTGCAGCTTAATAAGAAGAATAGGGAGTATATAGATAGAAGTTGAGAAGATTAAGAGAGGATATGAAATAACGAGCTAAACAACTGTACTGTGGTGTGCTAACGATTTGTTATAGTTTTTTCTCTTCGTTTTTAGTCCTTGCAAAACGCTAGCAAACCCGTGTTGCATGCAAGCCAGGCTCTCATATCTATCTGTTTTTCGCTCGTTCGCTCGTTTGCTTGCATTGCTCTCTTGTTATATTTATTTCGCCGTGAAGATTATTGTGATTATTGTGTTAATACGTTTCTAAAGAAAGAAAGAAATAAATAAATACAAATTTATACCCTGTGCATTGGTAGTGGTGGGCACGTAATAACGTAATGACTATATAAGTACTTAATAATTGTTGTTATTACTTGCGAGCGAATATTTCCTGTAGGAAATTCAGACTCATAATTAAGAAATTTGCAATTACATTCATTTGCCAATCATTTTATTTTACAATGCAGTACTCTATTATAGCCATAAACGGCTGAATGCATTAACTAATAACATATAAGAAATGCAACAAATTGTATAATTTTCTTAAAAGGCGCCGTTTTTTTAATAATAGCCACTGGTAAACACTGTTTATGTCACAGGAACTTAGTATGATTTTTGTTTATGCTGGCACTGCTTCATTAAAAAAGTATTCAGGGTGTCCCATTTTATAGCGATATAGATTCATTTAAATAGGCTATGTTTTGCCGAAATATTATTCAACATACTACCGCTTACCAAATTATAATATGTGCCCTGGTTCCCGAGTTTTTTCGAAAAAAACATAAATAAGCGAATTATATCGTAATTCGTATTTCTAGATTTTTTTTTACACAAGAAAAAGTAGTAATTGTTTCCAATCGAGATTTTTAAATACAATTTTATTAATTTAATAAAATTTCTATAACTTACTTCTACTTTTGAAAAAAAAACTACGTTTTTTGCTTTAATGAAAACCATTGTTTGCCAGTCTTGTAAAATGGCTTACTTTTTCAAACAAATAAAATTAATAAAGCGATGTGGCTTTTTGAGTTGTCAATTATAAAAGGATAAGTAACAACTAAACTGCACAATTAATTAACAAGTATATACAGGGTGTCCCAGCGAAAAGTATCCACCCGGAATAACATGAAAACTACTCATTTTAAGAAAAATCCCTGAGACACGTCAATTTTTGTTGTTAGGGGGACATCTTTTGGAATA
>JASKGO010005796.1:0-54786 GCA_030556065.1 Holobus sp. GC000080
TTGTTGTCAACATTAAATCTTAACCTTACTTTTTTCTCACATGTTGTTTAAAAACTGCGCCATCTATCAATTTATTATAACATAATATTTTAGTTTTAAAACTTGAAAACCGAAAATACTTTTGTTTGCAAATAAGAAATCAATAAAATTCAAATTCAAAGCTTTGCTGAATTTCTTCGTAAAGCTAAATACATAGACCAAATACTCAAAGGTCGCATGTATCCGATTGCCCGGTAATTATCCTTGCAATACAAAGCTTCCGGTGTTTCAAAAGCCAATCCTATTTTCTCCCAAAGAAACTGGTGCATTGGTCCTGCAGTTTCCCAAGCTTCTTTTTCCATTCCCTAAAAGAGCACATTTTCATTTCCCATTAAAAAATAATAATTAATTTTAATATTATGGAGATAATTTACCTCAAATAACATAGTGGCAGCCAAAGCATAAGTAACACCGGTCCAAATTTCCTCACTTTGAAGAGTACTTGTGTCTACACAGCCTTTAGATGTAAATCCATTTATTGCGCCCATTTGTCCATCACAGCAAGACTTGACATTGTTTTCGAAAATTGTCTTCAGGGCACTTGACACTTTTTCTTTAGGAAATACCTGAAGTTTTTTTAACATTATTTTTTAGTCTTTTTCCATTTGTTTTGTTTCTAGTATTAATGAATACCTCATAGTTATGACCAGATGATTTTAAATACCAAAAACCGCACAATTGGTCAGCCATATAAATATCTCCATCGCTTCTTTCAGTGGTATCGAAATTATAACATTTTCCGTTCCATAATTTGCTATCAAAGGATTTGATTCCATTTTCCAGGATGGAATTATAGTAGTCTTTTTCTTCTTGCTTTCCAAGGATGTCGCAGATGTTGACCATAGCAAATAAGGCGCCCAACCAAAGGCCTCCACAATAAGCACTAAAATTCAAATAAAAAATTAGTTTTTTACATTAACATTTAAGAAAACTAGACGGTCGATTTAAACAAATCAAGCAGAACTAATTCCATCGATTATTTTTCGACTAATTTAACATTAAAAAAAAAAAAAACTAAAAAAGAAAAAATGTTTACCTTGGTCCAGTCATGACCCAAGTGTCATAAGTTTCGTCAGGATTTCCTGAATTTTCAATAAGTCCATCGTTATCCACATCGAACTGTTTAGTTTTGTCCATAATAACTTTAAGAGCTTTGAACATGTCTTGCAAGTATTGTTTTCCATCGATAATTTTATCCGCAATTAAAGAATAATCGCGAAACACTTGCAAAACAAATTTTGTATTTAAATCCCTCCACTCGCTGACGTCGTGTATAGGATAAGCGTTTATTAGGGAGAAGGCTTCTTCACCTGGATCACCCAAATCATGCGGCACGGAATCTTTTACTTTGCGCTCGACCATAGTTCCACCATACAGTTCTTTGAATTTTGCAGTGTCTTCTTCAAATATAGCATCTTTGAAGTCGTATTGAATGCACAATTGTAATGCAGGCCAATTCACTGCTAAAGCAAACGATGCATAGAAATGCACGTCGTATGTGTTGTACATTCGGTACTCGTGTCCTTCCAAATATCCAAATCTTCCATATTTTACTCTATAAAAGTTTTTTTTTTAATTTTATCCTTTATTTCACTTATTTAATTTTATTAGAAATAGGAAATGATTAGAAATGATAAGAAAAACATACCTGGGGTCATTTTGAGGTAACTTCTTTGATTCTTCTTCATTTAAGGTAAACCAACATGATCCGCCATCAGAAACAAAGTACGTTTCGTTAAACAGAGCACTTTTAAACCAATCAGGTATTTTTTGGTCATCCAAAATAGGCTTTTGCCAATTGTAAATAGCCAATTCCCAATCCTTGTAATTGTTCAGAGCGTAATCGATTATTTTCAAAGGGGCATCGACGCCAAACAATTTTGTGTAGTACTTTGTGTACTTTTTCTTCTTGCAGAAGAACTGAACAATGGGCATGTCCCATACTAAGGAAAAATCAATATTTTTAGTACTGTTAGGACCGATTTGGAAATTGGCAGCTAATGCAATGCCCATTTCGCCGAAAATATGATCGTGCTTTTTCTCAACAATCGCATCGAATCCTCCGTTGTTCCACAACTTATTCCACAGCAGTTTCCCATTGGATTTTGGATCGAAATGCAAGCATTTAGTTACATTTACACCATCCTGGCTTTTTACTGCCAAAGAATAGGAACACGGAGTCTTATCAATTGTCTGGTATAAAATAACTCCTTCTGATCCTAAATATGTGAAAGGTTTGGAACTTGAAGTAGCTGAAAGGTTTATTTCAGTTTTTTTCTTAAAAAAAAAAAAAAATTAAATAAATATTGAAATTGAAGAAACTTACAATCTTTGTCTACACTAGGAACACCAATGCCATTTTTAAAAGTAAAAGTTATGGTAACAGACAATGCTTCTTCATTTGTGCTGTTGATACTCCAAACAAATACTGCACAAGGTAAAGAGGAATCTTTGTAGTTATGAGGAATTACCGGGCTTATTTGTCTGCAAACTAATTTCAGGCCAAACTCTTTTAATTCATATTCAGTCCAACTTCTAGGATATAAGCCAGTGTATTTGCATTTTGAAGCATCAATTTCTGATTTCCATGAATTTAAATGCTTGCTTGTTTTCCTAAAAATAATAAATAAAAAATAATGTTTTCAAATGTTTCAATAAATATTCTGCACTTACTGAAAAGTAGATAGAAGGCTTTGGAAAACAGTCATGTCATTCTTACGAATAGTTATGATGAATTGATTGGCATCAATTGTTTGATATTCATAAAGACCTGGTCTTAATTGGTATCTGCAAAATTCACCTTTGTAGCCCCTGCCAATGGTTCCTGAACCAATGCCACCAATTGGAACTCCTGCATATTGTGTTTATTTATATTTTATTTGATTTTTTAAGAAGTTTAAAGTAAAAGTTACCATAAATTTGTTTGGAGTTTTCCAAATGTATATAGTCCATTATAAGACGTCTTCCTTGCCATTTTATTTTGATCCAGTACCATAAGTACCTAAAAATATTACTCAAATTTTAAAGTAATGAAACTAAGCAATTGTTTTAAACAATTTTTAATTTTTCTTTTAAGAAAAAATAACCTAAAAAATGTTTTTTGCTTTTATAACAAACCTTAGAATCAAAGGCAGTATTTTCCAGATTTGACTAAATGTTGGGACCTTTTCCTGGCACCACTTTAAAGGATACTTGTTGTTTAATTTCTGCTTGAATCCATATTTAGGAATAGCTATAATTTCTTCCTGCAAATCCATTATACAACAATTATTACTTCACACTACTTGTATGAATATGAATCATTGGCTATGATTATAATAAATGTTCTATTCACTTACTGCTGTTTGTATTGTTGCCCACTTTGGTTATTATCTTACCTAAATGAAGATAAGCTGAAAATTATTAAAAAAAAAAACATTCTTCTGGAAATCATTGAAAACTACAGCAGTAATTAAAAGTAAAAGTAATTATATTTATTTAACCAATGAAATTCATTACAACTAAATGTAAAATTACATGTGCAAACATAAAATCAGCAAATCCTCTTTCCGGACTAATGCCATGGAATTGGTTTTTGTTTTCAGGGTTAACTTGGAGACGTAAACAAACTGCAAATGGAAAAAAAGAAAGTGAATTATTTCACTTAAATACTTATTAGAGTTGTTATTATTACCTGCAATCACGAAACAACTAACTGTCGAGATAAATCCACTCAAAAACGAGTTAAAAGGGAAAGTGCCCACCAAAAGACAGTATAGAAATTGCACGATGCCAGTTAGTAGAATGTAAAACAGATACGCATCGATGATTTTCAGCTTCTTCGGGGTCTTCTTCGTGTATTCTGTGTAGAATTTGTTTATAACTTGGAATAGATTTGCCATTTTCGAAGATTTTTCGCGAAATTTACTTTGCTTTCACCGAGGCTTTCACACGTATGCGGCTTATTGTCATTGATGTCGAATGACGAAGTTACTGTCAAATATTCAGAAGCGCCCTCTGGTGTCCACTTATATAGCAGAGTTTTTTCGACGTCCGGTGTTTTGATTTCTTTAAATTTAAAAATAATTTATAATTTGTAATTATTTGTCCCATTTTTAAGTGCAGGTGTTCATTATTAAGATTATTTAGTAATCCAGTGTTGTGTTAAGAAGCTATCATCATTTTTGTAAGATTTTTTCATGATTCAAATATTGCATGAAAAAGTAAGGTTATATTTACAAACTTTTTAAATCAAAATAATTATTTCTTTGTTGTTTTAGGAATAATTAATGCAAGAATGGACGAGATTTGTAAATACTGCCAAAATGCCCTAATGGATTTAACCGCTGAAGGCCTACAGTGCCAAAAATGCCAGCAGTATGTTCACATTAACTGTTTGAAGCGAGGATCAACACCTGGGGGTCTATTAGGTGATGTTTTCTATGACTTTACTTGTTCTGAATGCAACGATTTTACCGGAGAAGAGTCCTTTACCAGAGGACATATTACTTGGTAAGATAATAATTAATTCATGTAATTCTAAAGATTTATTTCATGGCATTCATGGTAATGTTTAAGGTTGGATATCATTATACTGGCATTTTATAATGTAACTGAACAAAATAAAGGAATATCATGTAAGGGATTTTTCCATTGGAAATCCCATGTTGGCGCTTTTATCAATAGAAATTGGAATTGTTTATTTGGCAAAGGAGTGTAAGTAGTTTTTGTTTGTTTGTTTGTTTTTTCTAATTTTTAATATTTGTTTATTGTTTTTGTAACCAGGCAACAAAAGAAAACTTGGGTGAGTACGATTGCGGGAAAATTATCGAAAAATAGTCCGCATATTTTCATAAGCGGCTCAAAGACTGTTGGAGAACCAGGTTGGTGGGCTCTGAGATTTCCAAAATTAACTCCTTATGCCATTAATAAAATAAGTACGAAAACTTTTGTTGAAATAAATAAGCTTTTTGCTATGTTAATATTAAAATTTGCAGATTTAGAATTGCAAGAGAGAAGAAGCAAATCAATCGAAAAGTCTGATTTAGAATTAGTTATGGAGATAATAGAAAAGAAAAATTATTCTTCCGATTTCACAATGGATTTTTATCATTTATGTTTAATTTCTTCGTCGGCTCAAGAAAACGAATTGGATGCTGACTATACGCCTCTATGCGAAACGGAAATAAAACCGAAGAGAAATGGTAACTCAAGTTTCGGACAAAGCGATGTGAAAAGGCAGAAAATTTCGGAAAAACCATTTTCTGCCGATGAAAATGAAAGCAGTAGCAGTACGGACACTCCATATACTACAGAAGGCAGTACCGGAAAACCGGAAGCAGATAATTTTTTAGATCCTATGAGTCACTACAACACAAGCCTGTCCAGTAAGTTTCTCTAACAAATATAAATTTTATTATATTTTCACGTGCGTATTATTAACATAATACCATACAATATGTTGGTTACACAGATTACACTACGGCTAAATTCCTAAACTTACAAACGAAATTGTTGGGCGGCCTTCGCGAGGACACCTTTCTGTCGCCCTACTCGAATTTGTACTTGAAACCCTACATATACAGGGAGAGTCGACGAAGGTCGCCGCTCTGGCTAAAATTAATGACGCAAATTCTGCTGAGGACCCACACGAGTGATACTAATTACGTGTTGCCGCCGCGGAGTACCATCGATTACATGTACGTCCAACCGTCGCATATTCCAGCTATAAATAGCCTCTGCCATCAATTTTTCTGGCCCGGCATCGATCGTGAGTACTTTTGCCTCTGTTTTCTAAGGGTTTACGGTTTCCAAATCGTATAAAAGACACCTTTTTTAATATATTTTTCTATTTTTTTTTTTAATTTAAAACCGAAATATTTTTTATATAGGGTGACTCTATACAGGGAGGCCATTTTCTCGGCCTGTAGATGGGTTAATTCTACTGTTTTAAAGATGAGGATTTGGTTAAATTGGTAAAATTTGGCAGAATTATACACCAAACTTTTATTCGTTTACAAAAATCGGTTATGTTTTCTAGTTGTTGAATTATTGCGAAAAATTCCAAAGATTTCCAGTTGTTTTTTTCTTGGATAATTCGGTAACCAGAAGGCATAGCTGAATTTTGTAAAAGGATATAAATTAGACCTAAAATTCTGCCAATTTTTGCCTATTTAACTAGCTCTTTATCTATTTTTTTAACAGTAAAAGGGTTGATAAAATGGACATTCTGTATGTTTTTCAAATTTTCAATTTCTTGTTGGTTCAAAAATTCTTATTTTCTTTTTAATTATTGCAATTTTATGTATCTCGAACTAAAAAACCTCAAGAAAAATGTCAAAAAATAAGCGGTTTCTTATGTTCTACAGCCAAAAAAACAAATCTTGATAACTCTTGAAAAATTACTATTCCGTCTACATGATTTTTCTTTTTATCGAATTGTTTCAGTGAGCGAATCGCTGCAATATCCAGACTTCACTTGCGTCGTTTTATACAAAAGATTAATCATCGGCTTCGCTTTCGTCGTGCCCGATGTTCAACACCACGAGAACTACATATCTTTCATTTTCGTCCGACCCGAGTGGCGCAACATCGGCATCGGCAAGTTCATGGTCTACCATTTAATCCAGGTAAGATTTACTTTCTTTTTTCGTTTTTCTTTTCTTCTTTGTATGTTTTACAAAAATACATTTAACATCAATTTTCTTACCACAAAAAAAAATTATTAAAAACAACAACAACAATTACGAATAATTGCAGACAAGTATGGGCAAAGATCTCACATTGCACGTAGCGATAAACAATCCGGCGCTGTTCCTCTACCAAAAGTTCGGCTTCAAACTCGAACGCGTCGAATTGAACTTTTACGATAAGTATCTGCCCGGCGACTCGAAGATGACGAAACACGCGTTCTTCTGTCGCCTAGAGCGCTAGTATCTTTTTTAATATATTTTTTTAAACTTTTTGCTACGGAGCGTCGTCGTTTATGCTGCTGCTACTGCCTGCTGCGGCTATATTTGCAAATTTATAGCATTTATAGTATATAAATCACTTTGGTCCGCTCTTTTTTTGGGGGGGCTGCTGAGGCACTTTTTGTGTCGCGCGCTTTGCCGACATTTCTAGTAGTATACAACTTGTGCAGTTTTGTTTTGTTTTTTAATGGGTTTTTGGCACTCTCTTTGGACCGTCCGTTCGATTTGCAAACATTAAGTGGTGCTAAGAAATAACAATTTGTTAGAAAATATGTGCGGCGTAATTTGCGCGTTGCGAAAGGAAAGGAATTTGGTACGGTAGCGCTTAAGGGGGCGGCGGCGACTGCACTTTGTCCTTTTCTTTCTTCTCCTTTTCCTTTAGGTCTTGGTTCAGGTAATGCAGAACGTAATGCAGTACCAAATCGTAACAGTATTTGTATTCAGTCTGAAAAGAGAAATATTTTTTTTTGGTGAATTGCTCGAAAACCACAAAAGATTTGTTTCTTTTTTGGCTGGTAAATTTTGCTATTTGAAACGAGAATTCAATTTGTTTTTTCTTTAATGTAAGTAGTTACATTTTTAAAGCCGCAGTTTAATTATTTTTTCATTTTTAGAAAGTCAAATTTTACTTAAAAGTTTGTTAGAAGTTGAAAATATAATGTAATAACTTTTTTATTGATTTGAATTGTTAATTTTTCATTAATTTTATAATATTGAAATGTAAATTTTGGTATCATAAAAATTTATTTTATTTCTCCAATTGTTTTTAAAATTTTGGTAAGTTACTTTTGGTAAGTTACCAAAATTTTAAGTAAAAGTTTTACTTAGTTAAGTACTTGTTTAATCAATAAAATAAAACAAAAAAATATGAAAAAAGTACACAGAAAAAAAAAAAAATTAATGAAACCTTTCGGAAATAAGGGTTGATAGATAGATAGTAAATAAACACTTACAATATTTTCAATCAATTGCGGTCTGTGCCTTCGCACAGTGCGGACAGCCTGAAAAATATCCACTTCGCCGTGCTGGATCACTTGTTCGATGCAAGCGTTCGCCGCGCAATAAATTCCGCATCTACTGCGTCCGTCCCTACGGGGAAACACACAAAAAAAGAAAAACTAGAGTCACGCATACATTTATCGGTTATACACCCCCAATAGCTATGGAACAAAAAGCATCTCTACGAGCGGCGCAAAAATAGCTATGGCATTTCATTTGAATGCCTTCAGTCGGACGCATTTTTACCATTTGCTCGATATCACAAATTGGGTATGAACTTACGGCGAGACGACACACACGGGACCGTAGTCGGTCCGTTGCCTCCACCTTTCCACCATGTTCATCAGCTCCACCAGCGAATTGGTGCTGGTGGGCACTTTATGGCCCATCGGCCAGCACATGAGCTGGAACAGTTGTACGGTCCTCGGCGGCGCCTTCACGCCGGCCATTAACTCCGTCAGCGAGACGATTTTCTTGTTGATGCGAAACACCCACGTCTTTATGTTGGTGTAATGGCTGTGCGAGATGTGGTCAATGGTGAAGACGGGTCCGTACTTTTTCGAACTGCGTCCCTCCGGCCAATAAGACGGAAAGTTTTGCTGGAAATTCAAATGTTTTATTCTTGCAAAACTTTGCTTATATTTAATTATTATTAATAATGATGGCCGTGCAGTTTTCAACTTGAAATAAGACACCCTGTATTGTTGTTTAATTTGCAATGTAAAATTAAGAAATGAAATGAAAGGCTTTCGTAAATAATGTGCGGTGGTCGTTGGTCCTTACGGAATTGGCGGGCGGCACGCAAAGGATAACAACAGCGGAACATTCGTAGTCGTAGACGAGGGACCAGAACTCGCCGCACGTTTGCTTCAACGGCCATTCCGTCACTATGTATTCCCTGGGCTTCGTGTAGCCCTGCAAATGGAAATTAATGAATTTACCGCCGCCGGCTGCGGCGCAATTTCGCAAAGCTCTGCACTTACATCGACGAAGACCGCGTTTATGTAATCGGTATAGGTGTTGCCCTGGAAGGACGTCAAATAAGGACGAAAGTTGTCCGCTGTTTATGCGAATAACATAAGAAATTTTCAATTAATTAAATTAAAAACAAAATGAAAAATTATTAATTAAATAATAGTAATATTGAAAAGTTTGTGGGGACTTACGTGGAACGACTAATACGTCGCGGTTCTTCTTGCGGTTGTCGCCGCGATGGCCGCCGGCGCAATCACCGATGGTGAAGCGGGGCGTTTGCTTGCAGATCAGCATGTATTCCCTTTGGTACTCGTTCATCTTGGTGACGGGGTTCTTTTGCGATTTCTGCTTGAGGCGCGGCGAGAGTTCGTTCACTGGGAACCAGCTATTGCCGCACGTTATGTACTCCTCCAGTGTATCGTAGATGAACTTGTATTGTTCCTGTGTGTGTATACATAGGTACAGGATGGTTTTAGTTAATTATTCCGAGAGCCGGTTAATAATTACTATGCCTACCGTGTCTTCCACTAATCCCCGACGTGATTGCCGCAGCTTCTTCATGTAGCCGAACACGTCGAAGGTGTCCTCGTCCTCGCCCAGCTCCAAGTTTGCGTCCACGGCCAAGTAAACCCCCGAGCGACCGCCTCCGTCGCTTTAACGGGATTTATTATTGAAATTTGTGTCGTCGATTTTAATTATGAAATTTTACTCGGACGAATTAACAATTTTTCTGTGCGTTTTTTTAATGATAAAGCGGAAATAACTTAACTTAACATAGTTTTGTTTTTTTATTCGAAAACCAAAAACTTTAAAAATTTGAAAGAATTTTATATTTAAAACACTGGTTAAAATTTTATTGTTCCAAGTCTTAACGTGATAATTAAAAGTTTAATATTAATAAATGTCGATTGAATTTCTCATTTGATGATTTTTATTCAGTAATTTGATTTTTAATTAAACGGAAAAATTGTTAAAGGGGTAGATTGGGTTTTATTGTTCCCGTAATTAATTTTTTGTGAAAATATTTTCTGTTTTCGTTAAATTGAAAATTTAATTGCTCGTTTATAAACGTTCACTATTTTTACAAAGATTTTTTGTTTGTTTAGTGAACGTGTTAGAATAAGTAGGCGCAATAGAAATTGGAAAATTAACGTAACGTTTGCGGATCTCAACAGAACGACCAAACAATTACAAACAGATATTACATAAAAATGAAAAGATAGGTCTGTTTAGTAGTAATTATTATTTACGATTTCCTTATTTTTATGATCTCTTATTTTTGCCGAGTACATAAATTACGAATAAAGCTCCTTCTGTGCAACTTATAATGAAAGTATCATCAATCATCAAAAGTTTTTCTCGCAACAAATTTTGTTTTGTACCTTCAAAAGTTGTTTTTCTTAACTTTTCTATTTGACCCTCACAATATTTCTTCATTTTTTTGGTTTTTGTTTCGAAAAGATTTTATTGAAATAAAAGCTGAAATGTCTAGCAAATTCAGAAATAATATAATAATAACATAAAATTAATTAAACATTAATAACTATATGTTGAAACTTTATTTACATGTGCCATAAATATTTAATTAAATTTTACAAGTTGTTTTTTGATTATAGACCTTCCAATTTCTCATTTTTTTAATTGTGGCTTAGTAATATAAAAATAAGTAATTCATTTTTTTCTTAATGAATTATTTGCATTTAAAATTTATTTAAATTTACCATAAATAATATTTAATTATAAAAAAAAAAGAGAAAGAAAAATGTGGTAAATGTAACTTACTTGCAATGCACTACCATCGGTCCCATTTCATTGCTCTTTATCCTGTGACCAACGACGGCCCGCACGCGTCTCCGGAATTCCAAAAGCGCGTTCGTGAAAGGACACGTGTGACTGTGCCATTCGGTAAAGTGGAATTGCAAAATGTGCCTTTCTTCCGTTACAGTCTACAAAAAAAAAAAACGAAGACAAAAAAGCATAAAATTACTGTTAATACCAATTAAAGCATTTTTGCATATATAAGATAACTTTCTCTTAAGAAAACTTTCTGTTAAGAAAACAAAAAGGAAGAAAGATATAAAAAAAAAATTATAATTTGTACCCCATTGAGGTCCTTTTTGTACATGCGGAACGTCCTGATGTGGAAATTGGCCAATTCCTCTTCCTGTTCGACGTTAATAGTGATGCCGCCGTGCGTCTCCTCCAGTTCCATGTTGGCCGGCCAATATTGGACGCACATCACTTTAATGAAATCGAAAGTTTTCGTCAGCATCACTATGCAACTGGCTTTGTGTTGCCATACCATGCGCCAAAAGTCGCCCACAGTCTCCTCCGTTGGTCCTTGCGTTACAATATAAGCGTTCGGTTTCAGTAAGCTCTGCGAATTTTTTATTTTATTTTATTTTATTTTTAATTTTTATTAAAAACCGAAAAAAGGAAAAGTAACATGCAAAATACAAATTAAATGTTACGTAAAATTTGTATTTGTTTTACAGGAAGAGGAAATGTAATTGGTGTTCTTAGATAATATGTTACTTACATCCACATAGGATGCGTTTACGTAATCTGAATCGGGTTCTCCCGGTACAGTTTCCAAGACAACTCTGTTGTAATCATCTGCAACAGAGCGGCGAAAATATTTGCGGTGTTAAAAATGATTTTTTTTTCTTCTCTTTTTTGTTATTATTGTTTTTGCTGAAGAGGAAGTTGAAGTGAATTTATAAGGCTTACAGGGAATGCATTTTTGGTTCTGGTTCTTCTCCAGGTTGGACTTCTTTGTGGCGTGTCTGCACGAATGCTGTTCCACTTTTACGGCGATCTGCGTTTTCAAACGTAAGATTCATTGTATTTTATTTAGTTTTTATGTATGTACGAGTAAAATACAAAATTAATTGTGGTTTTTACAAAAAAAAAAATAAATAAATAAAAAAATAAGTGCGATATAAATGGAATTATATTAAAAAAGAAATTATATTTACTGAAAAACAGAAAGTGAAGGCGCCGGGTGACAGCAAATTTCACGTTTTTGCCATTGCAAATTATACGCGTGCGGTAAAAATAACTAATACTATTAAACTAGCAAGGATTTGATGTGATAAAAAAGTTTTAAAATCCTTAATTAAATAGTTTTTAAACAGTAGTTAGGTGTGAAGGCGCCGGGCAATCATTATTTTCAATTTTAATTATAGAAGCCGTATAGTTTTAATTGCAAATTAATTTCCCTGCTTTCTTATATTATTATTATTTATGTAATTAATTGCACCTGATGCGAGTGTATGTTGCATGCAAATTAAGGACGTGTTTGCTCATTTAATTTGGGTCGTTCCAGGGTGTGAACAATAATATGCATTCGGTTTAGTTTATGTTTATACTCTGACACATTATTATTATTGATAATAATTGCTCGTAAAATGTGAACTTTGTAATACTTTATATTAAGACTAATGGTCTTCCTCTGCGCAAATCTAAGCTGATTCATTTACCTTTGAATTTCTCTTTATTTTATTTTTTGTTTATTTCTTTTTTATTTCATTTTTTAAATTAATTTTTCAAATTAATTTTTAATATTTATTTTGCTATGAAACTTTTGTTTTGTCATAAATTGTGCATCGACTGCCAATTAAAAAAAAATGTTTTGTTAAATCCATTTTGAATTTGCAACTGAATTTATTACATTCAACATTCATTGTAGAATGAATGAATGATCCATTTCGACTATACATTACTTTTATTTTAATTTTTACTACTGAGCTGTGGTGAAATTTTAAATGTAATACAAATTTATTTTTAATTTTAAATGAAATCCAATTTAAAACTTAGTAAAATGGAAAATTTGCAATTTTTCTCATATATAAAAAAAAACAAATATTTGCTTAAAATTTAACATCTTCTTTTTTAATTTGCGAATTGTAATGAAGTCCTTATGTTTCAAATTACTCTTTAGCATAAGCTTATTATGAGCAAAATAGGTTTCAGCATGCAATTTCTCGGAGAGTATGCTACATTTGTTCCTAAAAATAGCATAACGCTTTTGCCGTTCAGCAAAACCACTTTTAGAGCAAGCAGCGTTTACATTTTCAAGTGGATTTTCTTGAAAACAATTGGCTCAATATTTTACTTGTTTGACATGTTCGAAAAGTAAGCAAGCAATCTGTTTTAAAAAATTTATACTTTCAAAAATATTTAGGACCAGTTTGCTGCAGCAATTTTTTTCCCACTTTTTATTAAATTAAAAAGAAAACTACCGGTGTAAATTGTAAAATTGTTTTAATTATTATTAATAATAATAATAATAATTAGTAATTATTGGAAATAACGTTGCAATTGATTAATTTTCGTTATTTTCTGTCGGCAAAAATAAAAAATCAATTTTAAATTGTTTAGAAAAAATTACAAGAACTAAAGTAAGCAGAAAGCAGTGCATCGAAATGCAAATTCAGTAAACAAACATAATGAGCAGCAAGTGAAACATTTCGAATTATATGCCGAATGCTGCTGATTTAACGATAAACAAGGATCCGCCGTGTCTTCGGCATCACTTATATAAGGTCGTAATTAGCAGTTCAAAGAGAACGGACGCGAGAGATGCGAAAACTTACTTGAAACTCCAACTTGTAGAGCACGGGAAATTTACGTCTCTGCTCGCAGAACTTGACGTAATTGCACAATTCGATGGGTTTCTGGCAAATGGTATTGATCGTCGAGCCGTTTTCTAAAACAACAACATTATTGAAAATACAAAAAAAAAAAACGTAAAAAAGCCATCAGATGCTTATTTATGACGCGCACTAATTAGATTTATATAATTTCTTTTTTTCTTTGAACAAGTTAAACATTTTTGGTGGAAAACCATGAAGAACAAAAAAAAAAAAAGAAAAACTTTTGGAATGCCTTGCGGTACGCTGCAAAGAGAACGCGTGGCAAATTCAATTACAGCATCACTTGGAGATTCGCCCGAGCAAAGATATTCCATGTCTACATAAGGAGATTGAAGGTGGTGTGCGGATAGAAGAAAGAGGAAAACGATGAGAAATAAACTGAGGCTTTTAGTGCCCTCACATATTCTCTCGCTTTTATTTTCTATTTTCTATGTATTCTATATTATATGTATATTATATCATCGCGGAAATCAATTTATCGATCACTTTATTGCTCTTACTGTTCGCTTTTCTTTATATATATATAAAACTCTGAGTGTGTGTGTGTGTGTAAATGCTTCAATAATAATAATAATAATAATAATGTTACGGGAGGAGCGCCACTAATCAAATTCGCAGCAACTCTCCGGCGTTAGTGTCAATACTTGTTAATTCCAGCGGTTTACATGGTTTCGTTTGAAATTGAAGTGCCCTTTCGTTTTAGAGGATCGTTGATAAATTTCCTCTGGGTTTTTAATTAATGCTTGTTTTTGTTTGCTATCATAAAGTGTTTTTTGTTTGTTTTTAGTTTTAGTTTTAGTTGAAACTAGTTGAGGTTTTAGTTGCTTAGTTGCTTAAACTTTTTGAATTGGTTTTTTAAACTGTTTTTTACATTTTTAAAAGATTACCATTTAAATATCTTAAATGAAACTATTGTGATTATTTTTCTTAGATTATTTTTTAATTTTCTTTTTTTATTTAAAAGATTAATATTAAATGATTAAATTATAATTTAAATTTTGGCAATCATTATAGTGCATAAACAGAAATCATTAAAAGACTAAAAGCTTCGTTTAGATTTAGGATGTGTATTTGCCACTATTTTATTAACGTTTTGCTGGATCGTCAAGTTGCAAATCAAAAAGTTTAAATTAATCCAGTTAAAAGTTGGTCCTTTAAAACAAACTTTCACTAATTTTTGCCATCAACCATTACTTAGCTGACGTATTCATTTAATTGGTAGTTTTCAAAGTAAAGAAAGTCTTTTTCCCCTTTTATAAATCGGTAATTTGTTTTCTCACTTTATTTTCTTTTCTTTCTTTTTTCCTTTTTTATACATAAATATAAAAAAGTAGTTTGTCAGTTTATGATTTTGGTTTATTATTAAAATTATTAAAAAATAAAAAATCAATTTGAGTACTGTAGAAAAGAAAATCTCTGACCATAAATATTTTATGGTGAATAACTGTTTCCCATAACTGTCCTATAAAATTAAAATTGTGTTTTTCAAGTCTATGCAACGATAAATAAATTATTTACGATCCAGTTTTGCATGGATTACTTTCAGTATAGCGGGTCTTTTAATATTGAACAACAAATTTTGATGCTTGAAATGCGAGTTCTATGGAAAATTTTGCATATCAATATAAAGTAGATCGTAATTTTGAACTATCGCACGCTTTTTACGTTTTGCGGATTTTTAGGCAGTTTTTTTTTGTCAATGAAAAAGGAAACTTGGCTTTGATAATGATTAAAATTCTTTTTAATATTGACAATCTCTAATTTTTTTGGGCTAATTGCTTAAAATAGGAAGTCTTTAAAACCATTTCAGTGTCTTTTTTAAGTGATTTTCATTTTTAAATATTTAAATAAAGCAAATTTCAAATTTACAATTTGTAAAATAATTAGCAATTAGGATTGGTGCAAAAAAAAGTAACTCTTTAAGCAAATATTATTTGCTCTGAAAAATAGAAAAGAAAAGAAGACGAGACTGAAGAAGAATAAATAATAATTAGTAAAAAACTGATTTTGCTGTGAAAAAAAAAATGTTGGGTCCTTTTAGCAGACTTACATAGATTAACAGAAAAACAATTTTAAATGTTTCTGCAATTTATTTTACTTATTTTATTTTATTTATTTTAATTTTTTACGCCGATAACTAAAAAAGTCACATGTGAAAGCGCCGGTCTTTTATAATGGTGCCACTTTTGACTCATTTTTCTTTCTTTAATAAATATGCAAAAAACTAATCCATATTAACATGGAAATGTTATAAAAATAGAATTTTACTATTTATTTATTACTTCTATGATTAAAATGTAAGCCCTAAATTTAAATTCCTAATTTTTAAAACTGAACTCAAAAAAAAAAACATAATAAAAAAGCAACCAGAAACTAATTGCACCTTTCATGTATAACATGTAGATTAATTAAAAATGAACAAACACCACGCAAAAATGTTTAATTTGGCCTTTCTTGTGTTATGCGGAGCAGCGAATAAATAAAGCCAAAGAAGAAAATTGATTTTCCCATCTCTCGCGCGCTTGTTTACTCTCCAGGTGGGCAAACATAAAGCATATCGCGCGTTAAATTGTCCGCTTTATCTCTCTTTCTCCCATCTCAACCAACCCACCTACCGCAAACACATTATTCGCATTTAACCGCAACCGCCTCCATACTATACGTAGTATATCGTGTGCGCGCCCGAAAGAGATTTCTTACGGCGAACTTACTGGAGGAAAGCAATCCGCTGTTCAGCATCGACAGCTTGATGGTGTTCGGTATGCTGACGAAAGAATTGGCGGTGCTCAAGTTGCGCTTCCTGCGTGGCTTCTTGTCGCCGCTCTCGCCGTGTCGCGGTGTCGACCTCGATCTGTGTTTCTTTCGGCTCGAAGGTCCCGGCTTGCTGCCGCCACCACCGCCACCGCCGCCGCTGGCGCTCTTTGCCGCCTCGCTCATTTTCTAAGGTCACGCAAGCGATCCGGTTGTTGTAGGCTTGGCATTCGCAGCAGGAACGACGGCACCTGAAACGCAAATAGTCATTTCGTTTTATGGTATTATGCGACTCCCGCAGGTCTCTCGAGTGTATAATCGCTAATTGAATTCATTTTCCTGATGGATATGCAAACATAACATTACACTATACAGGGTGATTGATAGGGCTTGAATTTTTATGTTAAATTTTTTTATTTTAATTTCCAAGTTGGTTTGAAATTTTTAATTTTCACTAAAGACTTTTATCCTTTAGTAGATCGTAGTTTTTTCAAAATATAATTTTCGATTATACCGGAAGTTCGTAACAACTTCAATATTTTAAAAGTCCTTTATTTTTTGTTACTTTTTAATAAGCATTAAAATAAAAATAATTTTAGTACCATTTTGGTTTTGATATCTTAATCACTTTCCGAGATGTTAATTTTTTCTTCTTCTATAAATTCTTAAGTCGTAACTTTCATCAAAATAAACCAATATTTATAATTTTTTGTCCAGATTGTTGTGCAATAGTCCTTAAAACTACTAAAATTATTAAATTTATGAAATAAAAATTTTTCATATTTAAAATCATTGCTAAAAAAATATTTTTTAATTAGCAGAAACTTCATTTTTTTTTCAAGTGGAAAGGTACATTTTTTATATTGCTAAACGATTTTTTAAATCCTATTTCAATCCTCGATTAATTAGATTAACAAATAATTTGACATTCTATTTGAAAAAATGTTGTTTCACTTACTTTAAATTATAATTTCATCATTTTTTCAGTACTTGGAAATATTATTTAATAAATTTTTAAGTTTTAATAGTTTTCAGCACCATTCCACTACAATTTGTACCAAAAAATAATTATTTTTGGATCATTGTATTTAAATTTACAACCTGAAAAAGATGTCACAAAATTTTTCCATTTCGATTTTGCCAGTAAAAAAAATTAATACCTCAAAAAGTAATTAACAGAAAAAAGTAAAAGGGATACCAAAATTATTTCAAACTTAAGGCCCATTTAAAAATAAGATAAAAATTTTACTCGAATTTAAAATAATGAAGTTGGTGGCGACTACCAGTTTAACCGGAAATTAAATTAAACATTTAATGGACGGGTTCAATTAATCAGCCTGTATGAAGGGACATAATAATCGCATTACGGACAATATAATTATCCCCTGGCAAATATAAAGTTTAAGCACTTGAACTATATGTGTTGTTCCTGGTGCGATGTACATTTGCAAGGGAGATGACTGTGGGGAGAAAATGAGGGATGAAAAGCAGTGTTGGGTGGTTCAGCTTTTGCTGCAAAGTGGTGTTTGCTGTTTTTTCATTTGTATGTTTGTCTGTTTGTGGTTTTACGACCAAAATGGAATTTGTTTTGTTTCAATTACAATTTTAATTGGGTCTTGGTTTATAATTTGCACGTTTTCACTTCGGGCCTTTGTTTATTATTATTATCTATATTCTATACAATCCGGTGGAATATATTTTGTAATTATAAAATAAAATAAAATTATAATTAATTAAATTTAACTTCTTTTGATATTTTGGTTTTTGGTTTGCTTATTTGAAAACTTTTCAAACATTAATTTAATTTTCAATTAGTGTTTTAGAAATCTTAGAATTTTTTTTTATTTAATGAAATAATCCAGTAAATTTTTATTGACATTTCTTAGCAAATTTAAAGTTTCCTCGAAAAATAATAAATTTTTTAATACCAATTTTAATAGATCACGTTTTCAAAAACAGTTACCATTTATTCACAATGCGCAAAACATACATTGAGCATTGAGATATTGAAATAATGCGACACTACTGTCGATAAATAAACATCTACTAAAGCCTGTCATAAACAAAATGTTACCTTTTGTAGTTTTGTACATGGTATAAAGCTATAAAGTATAAATTTAGTTGCGCAATAAATTGAGTCGTTAAACGGAAGGGAAACTTTGAAAGAACAAACGGTTTAATTATATTTTAATCGCATTAAAATGAATTGCGTAGTTACGCCATATTTCCAACTGCTACTACAATTTGATTCATTAACCGGAAAATTAGTTTGTAAACGTAAATTACGTTTCAAATTTTCAATAATATAATTATTAGCTTAATTCATTCAGGTAAATTAAGAGAATAACATTGAAATATTTATATTTTTCTTTCATTTTGTTAATTTATTTTATTTTTAATTTATACGAAATTTCTTTTTACTATTTTTAAAATTCAATTTTTTTAAAGAACGAGACGAGGAAGAAGAAGAAGTAATTTAGTTCAACTTTTGCAAAATAAGCAATATTTTACATTATTTGAAAATTTGAAAATTTAATTAAATTAATAATAATAACCACTGGTAAAAAACCATCGGCCGAAGTTCTTCAGCCATGAATTTTTATTTATAAGTTATAAAATCAAATTAAATTTCTTCTTTTTTTTTAATCATATTTTTGAGAGATTTAAATATTATAAATGCAGTATTGTTTTGTAGCTTTTGTTAATGATTTATGTGGTGGTCCTCAATTGTTTCTAATGAAAAGTTTTATTTTTTGAAATTATAAAGTTGTTTGAATTCCAAATTTTTATTATTTTTTTTTTAGTGCTAGTCTAACTAATTATTATACTAATAATGTGTTTCTTTTGAAATTTTAAAACAGATTTTAAATTTTTAACAAATTTCTATATTGCTTAAAAAAATAAGTAAATAACTAATTAAAAAAAATAAAATAAAATAATTTTAATGAAAAAAAAAAATAAGTAAATTTATAATTTAATATCAATCTCTAATTTAATTATTTACTTGAGCTTCATTAGCTTTTATTTTTCTTTTCTGCTACATAAATGTCATTAATATTGCAATTTCACACCGCGGACCTCTTCTTTTTAACTCTTCGGCTGCGGATTCATCACTCCTTTGGCAAACAGGGATTCAGCAGGATCTCTTTTAGTAAATATGGACGCCACTCTGAATTTAAGGGGACTTCCAAGTTAAATGCAAAAACTTCAAAAACTATTAAATACTAATAAATCTATTAAATATGCGCTTACTTCTTTCCTTTTCATCTTAATTTGCATGCATTTAACTAAAGAAAAGTTTTAATTATGTAATGAATTATACGGCGCCTAAAAAAAATTATTTAAATCTAATTAAAAAATTTATAAAATAGGAACTGAACTTAAACTACTCTAAAAAACATCTAAAAATAGAGGGAAAAAAAAACGGAGCGAAACAATAAATAATAAATGTTTGCAGTACAAATGGAATGTTTGCTTCCGTTCCTTTTTTCACAGTTCAGTGATGCATGTGAATATTTCAGATTGAAGGTAATTGCAATGGGCCTTCTTTTCACCCTCTTTCTACCCTCTTTTCCTCCCAGAATAATAATACGAGTATGTACATTCGTAATAGCGCAATATGATTTAGTGGAGCGGTATATGTAACTTTTTAATTGGCTCGCACCCACCACTAGCGAAACTAACTGCGCCGCTGCTGTAATTCCTGGACGGACGCTTTTTCGTTAACTTCCAGCGATCCTTTGCCACTCTCCGGGGCGCAGAATGCACGCACAAAGGTCACAAAGGTGCACGTACACCCTTTATTAATAACATGCACTGAGAATACTTCAGCTATTCATCTCGAGAGCAACGAATTTGATGCTTTTGTGTACCTACGTAGCGAGCGCAGGGAATCTTGCAATAATAGGCAATTCACGAGTTACAATTATTAAAGCGTAACGAGTTTCTTTTGAGATTGTGCAACATTACACTGCAACTAAATTACGAATTGCGAAAGTTTTATTTTCTGTTGTTTGCTTTCATTTAGCGTTTGTTTTAATTTGTAGTGTTTGCTAGAATGTAATTTTCCTATGAGTTTATAAGTGAATAATAAAAGTTTAAGTAAAAATTATTAAATAATTCACTTTCGAAGAACTTTTTTGAAAATAACGAAAAAATCATTTTTTTTTTTAATATTTTTTATTTATTTAATTAAAACCTAATAGATTTTCTTAAGAAAAATTATCAAATTAAATTTAAAAGTTAATATGAAATATTTTTAAAGTAACAAAATTTTAAATAAACAAAATTTAAAGAAAATATCGTTACTTATTAAGAAACGAGACGTGAAGGCGCCGGGCAATTAATATCCCATAGTATATTGGCGGCCTCGTCCTACTCTGCATCTGACAATGTATTATCGCCTGTCCATATAAATAATTGTTGCTTAATCATTGCGATTAATTACCAAATGTGCATAGAGGTTAATAAATGAGCAGCTTTTTAATATATATTTAATATATTATTTATGTTATTTTGTTGTGTCCTTCGAGTAAATGATAAAAATTGTTTTGGAAATTTTGTCCTTTTTAGTAAGTAGTTTTTATTTTGCATTTTAGATTTGGAAACCAAACATTCATTGCAATTAATTATCAAATATGCATAGAGTCCATTAAATATTATTAGTTTTATTTAACTTTATAATTTTAAAATACATCAAACAATTAGTTGCATTTAAAATTTGACAAAAACAACTTTTTCATATTATTTTCTTCTTTTTCTAATGGTTTATAAGTTTTGCCTTTGTATTAATCAATTTTAAAAGTAATTAATCTAATATCTAATATCTTTAAAAAAGAACTTTTTCGTATATTATTTTCTAATTTTTCTATAAGTTTATTAGTTTTTCTATTGTAATAATGTAATCTCCTATATTAATTATCTCAATTAATTTAAAAAAAATCTTAGTTTTTCGTTTGACAGCTTTAAAAACCACAAATAAGATAAAATTTGCATGGATAAAATATTCATTATTTTAAAGCAGCACTCAAAATTATTAATTTTGCTCCATTTATTTAGAGCCGTGCTTTACATTTCAATTTTTAAACTTCAAATTTATGTTAAAAGCTTTAAAAGCATTAATTTTTCCTCATTCTATCAATTTCTATTAGTTTATTAGTTATTCTTTTATATTAATCCACTTTTCTGTAATAATTATCTCAATTAATTGAAAAACCAAATATTTTTTATTAAAAAGCATCAAAAAGGATAAAATATTAAAAAAATACAAAAATAAAAAAATAATTACTTTAAACCACCACTCAAAATTATTAATTTTCCGTCATTTATACAAAAACCGCGCTACCTTTTAAATTTCAAATAAACCGGTGAAATTTCATATGAAAAGCTTTTAAAGCATATCAAACGATCACTTCTCACAATTAAATTCCACCGAAAGCTCAGTTATTTTCCTCTTCGCTTATTATTTAAAAAAATCCTTTTTCCCGGTTGTATTAGTACATCAATTGCCATCAAAAAGCTCGAAATTGCGGCGCAATAAATAAACACAGTGGCGGCGATTCCAAGAGCAAACGCATTTATTATTTCAATTTAATCATTCTGCACTGCTCCTTAACTTATTTGCAAATTGTTGCGAAATTCCGCAACTTCTTTCTCGAATACTTATTTCATCTCTCATTCAACTCTGCCCAACGATCCTTCGACAGGATCCCTCGAAATTGTTTGCGACGAATCGCAATTGGGAAAAACAACTCGTCCAACATTCGACATTTGAAACACACGCATATTTGCGATCTAATTTTAGAAGACGTTTCGCAACTGGAATTAAGAAGAAGCAGTTTGCACTTGACCAAAAATCTTGACCCATTTTCTGGTCTACATCAACTGATGCAATCGAAATCTATTTCATCTGGTTTTTTTTTTATTTTTTTTTTATTGTTTTAATGGTTTTAACTTTTTAAACACTAAATTTTGCTGAATTTTATTATAAAATGGGCATTTGTTTAATTAAATAAAAACAATAAAAGGTATAAATTGCAGACGGTGAATTTGAAGAGTCGCTTAAAGCTTAAAATAAATTTTTGTCGGTACTAGGAATGTATTTAAAATACACTTATAGATAGCTTATTTAGTCTCTGAATTACTTACACTGCGCGACTGTGTGGCTACGCTCTGTACAAAACTCGAAATTTGTTGGCAAGTGCGAACGAGCACTTCTTCGTTGCCGAAAAACTATTTTTGGGCACTCGATTTTTCTTTCTTCTCAATTCTATCAGAGCCCGTTTTTATTATTATTATTATTTTAATTTTTTAATTTTGTTTTTTATAATTTAAAATTTAAATAAACACTATAAAAGTAATTCTTTTCCGGTGAAAAATATAAATTATCTAGTAAGATGTCTCTTTTATTATGAAATTCAGTATTTTATTATTGCGAGAGGATGTTAAAAGTGCGCGCTTTTAGCATAACGCGCGGTTCGTAAAATGCGGGAGCAACCAACGGATACTGAACGCGTTCACACATCCGCAACTTATTCGCGAATAAGATCGACGCTTCGTTGGAGCCGACGCGACGCCCGGCGTCTAACTGCGTCGACAATAAGGCGTCGCATCTACTTCATCTCTCTGTGCTCTCGTAGATGTAGACGAGTAAACGCTCTATGTAATATACTATCTATGTAATATTAATCAGCTGATTGTTAGGCTCTTATTATTTTTGCTCTTTAGCTGGTTCACTGAGATATTTGTGTTTCGGATTGTTTTACGAAGCATTTTAGTGCTTTCTCGATTTTCAAAATAGTTTTTTTACGACTTAATTTATTCAGTTTTATTGACAAAATTGTTTTTTTTTATATGAATTATATTTATTTGATATCATTAGTTATCAAAATTGTTTTTTGAATTTATATCAATTTAAAATTTATAATTTTTATTTATATAATTTTAAGTTTTTTTTTATGTTTTGGTTTTTTTATCAGTTTAAAAGTAAGGTATTTTAATATTTAATAACAAATAATTTAAGTGGTTGTTTTTAACTTTTTTTGTACAATTAAAGTGAGAGATTAATAAGAAAAGTTTTTTTTAGCGTTTTTGGTTTATTCCATTTTTTTTAATAATATTTTTTTCCTTGAAATACCTTCAATATTATATCATTATAATAAAAATAATTAATAATTTTTATTTTTAAATTATTTTTACTATATAATTTCTTTATTAATTTAAAATTTATAAATTGAAACCATTAGTTTAAATAATATTTTTAGGTTGTTTTCTCTACTTTTCTGTTTTTTCATTTAATTTCACAGAATTTAAGTAGTTTTTGTAACTCTTTTTAACAATTTAAGTGAGAGCTAAATTTGTAAATGTTATTTTATGAATATTTTATTCCATTTTGATTTTGAAAACGTTTTAGTTTGCGCTTAGCTTAATATTTATTTGCTTTAAATGTATCAATTTGAAATTTATTACTTAAAAACAATAATTTAAAATATTTTTAAGATTTTTTCTTGATATTGTTTTTTCAATCGAAGTCTTTTTTTTTAATATTTAATTGAAAACAATTTAAATTGTTTTTTATAACTACTTTTTTTTTTACAATTAACGTGGGAGATGAATTTTGTAAACGTTTTTAGGACGTTTGGGACCACGTGTCGAAAGTATAGTTGATTTTCCGATACCCTCATCTTTTATAAACTTTTGACCTTTTGCTGTGGCTTGGCGACTGAGTAGCCCTTACCGAACAAAAAAAAAAGTATTTATCATTTTTGTCTGGAAATAGATTTTCAGATAATAATAAATTAAACTTTTTGCTTTCGCCTTTCAATTACAGTCTGTTTACCCTCCACCCTAATTTATTTGACTCAGCTATAACTTTTATATCTAACTCAGGTTTTATTTCGTTAGAAACGGAGAATTTATTTATTAAGCAGTCAGCAGTTTTTCAGTTTTTCGGTCCTGCCAAATAATTTCTCTTTTAAATTATTTGGATTTTGATTTACAGCAAAATTTCTTGATTTATTTTTATCCAATTGCACTTTTTTTATAGGAAAATAATATATTTTATGTTCAATTAAAGTGATAATTTATTATCAATTTGAAATTAATAAATAAATCATAAATATTTCATTATACTTACTTTTTTCCTAGAAAAACTGAAAACTAATTAAAAAAAAAACATTAAAACTTAAAAACAAATAATCAATTTTATTTTGCATTTATTTATTTGAAAACTTATTATAAAAAAATTCAAAAATAACCTTCATCATCACTAATATTAATATTTTCTGTGGTATTAACAATAGCTAGAATATGTTTAGGAATTTCCTCGCCCCTTACTCGAATATTATAACAAACTAATTCCATTTTGGCCACACTTTGCTTTAAAGTGTACAGCTTTCTTCCAATCTCTCTGTGTCCCAAACAATTGACGCCCAAAAAGCCGCTTAAAATGTACTTAACGAATCCGCAAATCTTGAAGCAATCATCGATGTTGCCGGAGCCAATGTTATTGATGCATTTTCTCATAAGTTCGCCAGTGAAATCGGCCAAACCCAAAATGAATTCAACTTCAGGAAAAAGCAAATGGATTTCTTCATTGGTATCTTCCAAAGTATAAATGAATTTATCATTTATATACTTCCATTCTTGAATTTCATTGTTATGTATGTACTGGCAAAAAAGCAGGGCTTCAATAAACTCTTGCAAGCCTGCTGTGTAAGCCTTCAAGTACAAGTAAGAGTCCTGTCCTTTGAGTTCCTTGGAAATTTGCAGGAAATTCGTTGCAAGTAAAGTGTTCAAACGTTTGTCCGCTTCTTCTAGAATCGCTCCTTTTTTAGATTCTCTGGAATGATGAAGTTTAAATTAATTTTTTGTTGTGGTTTTCCCAGTAATCAACTAACATTTCTGTATCTTTATTGTGCAGCAAAAATATTATTCGCTTGCTTTCAATTGTAATGTCCCTGCTTAGTTTTACAATGCGTTCGTATCTGTCGTGCTTTGCATCCAGTTCTTTGGAAAAGTTCTTAAACATACTTAAAACAGGACTGTTTTCAATTGCCTCCAAGTTTGAGCTTGAATCGCTTGAATTTCCTGCATTTTTATGTCTGTTGTAGCTGTGCTGCTTATATTTTGAACGACCTTTTTTTGAATCCATTTCAGTTATTCTTTCAAAGGATGAAGTAAATTTATTACAAGTAAAATATTATTTTTTTGTAATTTTCTCGTGTGTTTTGTTTGTGTTTGTAATTTTTTTAGGTTATATTAAAAGGCATTTTAAAAGGAAACTTCAAAACTTCGGAAGTCGTCGGGCAAAACTCAAGGAAAAACCGAGCAATCACGAAACAACGTGTGATACTGTCAAAAGTGAAATGCTGTCAAAGCAGAAATGAAGTGGAAGGAGAAGCGACAGGTTTTCGTTTTCCTGCTGTCTCTGCTCCTGCCTGCTGAAACTCGACAGGTAAAATAATAATAATAATGACGTTGAGTCACATCGCAACGAGACAAAAAGAAACAAAACACTCTGCTAAATAATGTAATAGTTGATGTTTTCGATCCGTTAGTTAGCAACATGCCGATATGTAACGCTTAAGAAACAAACGAGAGTGCGAAAGTGCATGTGAATAATTCACAACGAAGAAATAATGTTCAGCAAGAAAAACACGGACGTGAAGAAGTCGGTGCTCAAAATACAGGACCCGAGGAAGGACCTGGGCACCAGAATAAAACACCTGAAAGTGATTTTAGGTGAGTGCATTGCTGACATTCCTTGCAATTTCCTGCACTTGCCTTCACTTGTTTGTATGCAACATAACAATACATTGGAATGGCTTTTCAGAAAATGTGGACCATGGAGAGGCCAAAGGACTGTTTGAAACCAACTTCAGTCACATCTATCAGATCCTGTATGAGCTGTTTGTGCAAGCGGAAACCAATCTCAAGCAAAGAGGTAGAAATTGCAAATACTTTTTTCCCTTATTGTTTCTCCTCATACTTTTCAATTAAAGAATTTTCTTCAAATATAAAGTAATTATAGTAAATTTAGAAGATTTCTTGGGGGTTTGGTCTGTGGGCTTTAATGGTAAAGGGGTTTTTTATTATTCAAAACAAATTACATGTGCTTTGTAACTATTGTTACTAATTTTCATGTTCTTTTATGTCTGCACAGAGCTATCATTTCATTTGGGTAAGTGTCCAATTGCTTTGAACTGTTGGCATTTGCTGATGTCTATTGAAAATTCTAGTGCACAAAGTACATAGAGAGGAACTGGATGGCGCCTTGTGGATTTTGGAAAAGGTCCTTTCTCTGTTGCCCGAATTGATTCACAAACGATGGCAAGTGCATTCCTTGGGCCGCCTGCTTTCGAAACTGCTACATCCAGGCAACACGATCAAGTTGAGGAAACAGGCTGTGAAGTATTTCCTAATGTGGTACCAGGCTCTGAACGAAAATGCACCCGAAAACGTGCACCACATGTTCGCCTCTCTGGTGCCTGGCTTCATTCCCATTTCGGCCATCGGCAATCAACTGTCGATGGGTGTCAGCGTGTTCCACGACACCTCTGCACAGTTTCCGGTGTCGCCCGGTGAACTGGTTGCTATATTGCCGCCCACGAGCGCCGAGCCAAACTCCAAGGTCTACATGGAAGTGCTGCTGGAGAACATGGTCAATACGGTGGTGAAGCTTGAGTGGCACGATAAGGAGTTGCATCATCGTCGCTGTTTCCATTTTCTGTTGGAAAGATTTAAGATACATTACCTGCCCAAGGTGTGTCCGAATTTTTCCTCCGATACTTCGTTGTATAAACCGTCCTACGAGCTGCCCACTTTGCGCAGTGCCGAAGCCGAAACTGAATTTGTTGCCTACAGGGTCACTTTGATTAAGTGGATCACGAATTATATGCATCCCCTTAAGAAAACGGATCTTGCTTTGAATGCATCCGTTGCAAATACCACGCAATTGCACGAAGAAGATATTGCGGAGCAGTCCAGTTTAGATTACAGTAAGTTTTTTTTTTTTTTCTAATTTCAATTGATGCAAAATTAGCAGTTTTCATTGAAATTAAATAAAGAGTACAGTAAGTTTTTAATTTTCTAATTTCAATTGTTGCAAAATTAGAAATTTTCTTTGAAATTAATTAAATAAAAAATAAATCATTGCTTGTAGATGCATCTTTACAATCGATTAAAGCTCCTTCGGAAGACCAAATGGCCGGCCAAATAGTGCGCGATGTGATTTGGTCGTCGCGAGATAATATCAACTTCGTTCACGAACTGTATCGCCAAGCATTCCTCTTAAACTTCAATCACTCGCTAGCGATTAGAAAGACTATAACTTTATATAAAGACTTAATCTACTCCAACATACCTGAGCTGCCACCCTACATGTTGGAGCCCGTTGAAGATGGTGTCCGTCCAGCAGGAGACGACTTGGCTGCCGAAGGTGCTCGCCTAAGACTGCGAAATGATTCCTATCTGGGAGCCATTCACAAAGAGAATGTGCTCGTTAGAGCTGGCCTACAGGTAACACTACTTTTAAACTGCTGCTCATAGAACTGCATTTTTTTACAGTTGTAACTAATAAATTTCTTCTGCAGAACGTTTACCAAGTGTTTGTAACGCATGCCGCCAATGTGTTTTTACTCGAAGTGAATCCCCACTTGACGACATCGCTCGAAGAGCAAACGGATGCTTGCAAGAGGGTGCTGAATATCTACCGGTTTATGGTAATGCACACGCGAATGGACAATGCCACTTGGGAACAGTTGCTGTTGGTGCTATTGCAAATAACTTCACTGGTGCTGGGGGAAATACCGCCCAAGAAGAAGAACCATACGTTGGGCGGAAAATTGGCTCCGGCGATTTTCCAAACGTTAATTGTCACGTGGATTAAAGCGAATCTGAATGTGATGATTAGCAGGGAACTGTGGGATCGGTTTCTGCATGTAATTACATCGCTTACCAATTGGGAAGAGTTGATTAAGGAGTGGGCGAAAACAATGGAGACATTGACCAGAGTTTTGGCAAGGCATGTTTATAATTTGGACCTGACAAATTTACCTTTGGATCGGTTGTCCGAGCAGAAGAGTAAGCGAACGCGAAAAGGGCCTGTGAAGACTGAACGTGCCGCTAACAGCACGACGGAATCTCAGCCGCCGGTGCGACAGGATTCCATTGCACCGGAAAGTGTTACGACGAAAAGTTCGAAGCCCACTTTGGTGCGCAGCTACAGTGAAACCAATTTAGCTAAGCGGAGGCCTATCATTAAACAGGTAATGCGTTTGTAATGTGGATCGTATTAAGTAATCAGTGTTTGCTTTTTTTGCTAGCAAAAGCAACGGAGGAGATTCCATTCGCTGGAAAATTTGCGACAGCATAACGATAGCGACTCGGCGGATAGAACCCGAACGCCCAGTCCTGCACCGTCCAGCGGTATGGAAAGCACTTCGATTAAGGATGCTCCAATTCCCTTGGACATGTTTGCCGGCGAAAATGTGTCCAATGAAGTGTCTGGCGAGAACAGAGGTGTGGTTTGCGGAGGCACTGTCCGAGGATGGTTGCCAGATGTTGCTGTAATATTATGGAGAAGAATGCTGGGGGCTTTAGGTAAGTGTTCTTTATTTTTTTTTTATTATTATTTTTTTAACAATTCTTTTTTTAAATTATAACAAAGAAATTGATAAATTTTGAAAGGGATTTAAAATAGAATACATTTTAGGAGATGTGAATGAAATAAGCGATCCAAGATTGCACTGCCAGGTTTTCGAATACTTGGTGAAACTTGTGGACACTTTGATAAAAATCAAATTGAACCAAGGAATATCTCCGGACAATTTAAGTACTCCTCAGCCACCGGAACTAGTTCCTCCGCTGACTCTCGTAATCCCCTGGTGTTTTGGAGCTCTAAATCTACCGCCACAATTCGAAAGTGGCAAAATAAATGCGCTAAGATTGCTCTGCACTATCACTACAAATTGTGATCCTCATCACCGCAGTTATTTGCCTCAGTTTTACAAATCTGTTCATCTCTGTAAGTTTTGCATTTTAAATTCTTAATCATTTGTAAATTAATTAATTAATTTATATATTTATTCTAATGATTTTTAGCTTTAATTGGCGACTCCAACGCCATTCAAAACGTAACGATACGTCACCTGGGACCGCGCTTCTTGTCCCTGCAAATACCTGGATCGACGTTGCTGATCCTAGACTTGATGCACGCTTGCAATGCCGTACTAAACTCTTCTGATTTATCGCAGGCTACACCTAGGACCGAGGCAGTGTCCATTCTCGGCGGTCTGCTAAGCATGACAGCCGTGCATCCGAAAATTTCGGTCCTTTGCCCCAACAAGGACTTTAGCACGCTGCCTTGTCCGGACGTTAAGGAGCACATCATTGCGATTCTCCTAAGGGCTGGAAGACGGGAGCCCACAGGTTTAGCCAGATGCATTGCCCTCACAGCACTTGGACAATTTGTTTATCGGGAATTGACCAATGGGACCTTTAATTCTAAAGTCGCTGATTGTGTCAATGTTATTTTGCAGTCTTTAAAGGTAAATTTAATTTATCTATCAATTTATATTTGCTATGCTTTAGTTATTTGCTATCTATTGTTAATTTTTATTGCAGTTCAACAACAAAGCGATAGCTCAATTAGCCAGCAATATGTTGTTCTTGCTGTGCGACCATGCCGTTGTTCTGTGGAAGCATTACCCACGACTGGGAGATTCAATAGTGCGCTCTTTGTGCGACGCATTGTTTAAGCACGCTCCCACTGGACCCACGGCTAACGACTTGGAAAAATCACTATCCATATCGTTGCTATTGTGTTTGGGAGAATGGTGCATGAACTTGGGTCCTGGCAAACTACTGCAAATGTCCGAATGCAGCGGCGAGACGCGCACCTGTCTCCTCTTGATTGTCTTCAGCGTTTTGCATAGAATGATTAAAGGTCGCGCCGGATTCGAATATGCAGCCATAACGGGCATTGCGCCTCCCAACAACGAGGAATTCGATCCGAACATTTCGCTGAATAACTTGGAACATCGCGGATATCAGATCGGACAGACAAAGACTCAGCAGTGCAAGCAAGCCATCCAATTGTGTGCGAAAACGGTACTGTCTCATCTGGTAACCCATCTGGGACACTTTCCCATGGCTATAGGAGCTGCCAGACTCAGTTCTTTAGTAGTTGAACACGATGATGTTCCTAATATGATTGCAGATGAATTGTCCATTGGGGTATTTTCTGCACCTAACATTCAGGTATTAAAAAAAAAGTTTTTCTTTGGCATTTTGCTAATTTTTTGCGTGTTTTAGTTATTTGTCCTCACTCCAAATGTAATTGCAAGTTTAGTGGAACTGCCCAGTCTGGATTTACCCGGCGGAGGAGTAACAGCTGGATTATCGACTGCTGATAAACAAGTGCGTGTTTTACTGAGAGACATCTCCGGCAAGGCTAGTTGGGATGCTAGTATTTTATATCGATCGTCGGAAACTTTCAAATACTTGGAAGAACATAGGGATAGTTGTGCAAGTATGGGCAGTAATTCCAGTGCTAAATGGGGCCCAATGAGTTTCCTCCAACCGGAAAGTTTGTGCGTATCTAATGCACAGACAAACATTCAGCAGCGCGCTATGCGTCACAGGCATCCGAACGTATTGCCCGACACTGAAAATTCAGCTGCTGATTTGGATCAATTGGACGATGTAATTTAATTTTTACATTTATTACATTTTTCTGGATTAATTGTTTTTTTTTTTTTATGGTTGCAGTTATTGCAATATTTAGGGCACACAAGTCCGGAATGTCTGGAAAACATCGACAGACGACTGAATTCGCCAGCTCTGAGTCCCATTGATGTCGATGTGGAGTCAGAAGCAATTGCTTCCGTTATCAGCGAACGCAATATCGAAATCGAACAGTCCAGGATGTTGCAGTTGAACAATTCGATGCTAGGACACCCGGCTAGTAGACCTGAAAGCAGAGGAAGCGATTCGCATAATTCTTCTGCTGAAAGCAACTTTAGTGCCGTTCAAGTGGAGCAGTCTGCTTTCCAGCAGTGTCGCCTCCTGTTTTCGCAGTTGGGTCTGGCCGGATGGGAGAAACGCAAGCAGTTGCATTTGCTTGCTAAGAATGAAAGATTGTTGCGCGAACTGAGAAATTTAGATACTCAAAGGTGTCGCGAAACTCACAAGGTTTGTCTTTTTTTTTTTAATTTTTAATTGCAATTCATTAATTTTGTTTTTTATTGCAATTTATTATTATTTTAATTGTAATTTTTTTATGCATTTTATTATTCATTTATTTCAGGTGGCAGTTATTTACGTCGCCTATGGTCAGGAAGACAAGAATTCGATTCTTTCGAATCCTGGCGGAAGCGTGGCCTATGAGCAGTTCCTAGCTGCTTTGGCATGGGAAATCGAGCTCGAAGGACACACCGGATTTTTGGGTGGTTTGCAAAGGCAGGGATCCACCGGTTTGACGGCTCCCTATGTAGCCACTAGCTTCCTAGAAGCTATATTTCATGTGGCCACTAGAATGCCCGGTGATACACCTGAGGCTGTTCTTAATAAGGTAATATTTCTTATCCAAACTTACTTTCTTTTAATTATTGAAAATTATTCATTTTATTCCTTCTATCCATTTGTTTTTGGTTTTACTATTGGATTACAGAGATGTTTAATCCAAGAAACATTTTTTTCTCTTTATTTATTTTATTGATAGCGCTTTGGACAAAAAAGGTAAAAAAAACCATCTTGGATTACGCATTTGCTTAGATATCCAATATTAAAATCAATTATTACAATTTTTAGTTTGTTTCCAATGAAAAATGTGTTTCAGACGCGTCATTTGGGTAACGATGAAGTGCACATTGTTTGGTCGGAACATTATCGCGACTATAGGCGCGACATTATACCCACCGAATTCTGTGATATCCTGATTACCATTTACCCCCTTGGTAATCATTTGAATCGAGTGACTATTAATTGCAAGCCGGAAGTTCCCCATTTTGGGATCATTTTCGACGAGGCCATCATCGAAACCAATATTTTGGCAGGTGTTATTCGGGCAGCTGTAATTAGTGCCAGCAGAGCCAAGAGGTCCACCTTGTCGTTCTACCAGCAATAGTAATTATTATTTTATTATTATTTAAAGAAGCAAAATTCATAATTATTTTTTAAGTTATGAAGAAAGAGCGCGATCTTTGGAAACGGTCATTACAAAACATCACGATGCCACAACTTACGAAGAACTGATTGCTAAAGTATACAGTCCGAAATCGAGTGCTGGGGGAGGATACCATTCGACTGCTGGTGGCAGCATGAGTGACAGTGTTTCTTCTTCTTCGGGTACGTCCACATTGGCGGCAGCTTTAATAGATTCGCATGGACTGTCCTTCAAAAACGCAACAAGAGATGCCAAATTTCGAGGTATTTTGCCATTGAGAATTTTGATTAAACAGTTTAAAGATTTGCCTTGCAGATAGTAAAAATGTTTGGTTTAACAACGCCGACATGGCGCAAAATGTCGAATCGACCAGTATATCGCCGAGGCCTCTGAAGAAATTTCAAACTAGTCTGAAGAACGTGCCGCGCAGATCTCCAAAGACCGAGAGCGCGGACGGTTCTCCGGAGAGTCCCAATCAGTTTTTGCGCAAAAAGTGAGTCCACTAAAAACGAATGTACATAAATTATTAATCCAAAGGGCGGCTAAATGAGACGTTTTGTACAAAAAAAAAAACACTAAAAAACAGAAAACGAAAGAAAGAAACTGTACTAATGTTGAAAATATTTATACGATGAGTATTTTAAGCACAACTACTTCTTTAGCACAGTATTAAATTATTCCACTTATTTATATTTACATACACCTACTTATTGTTTGTTAAAAGAAACATTATTTAAATTGTACTTATTTTTACGTTGAAGCTTTATTATTAATAAAAAGTAACATGAGTTTTAAACTGATGACACCAATTTAGATAAACTGGTTTCACTCATGTTTCACTGCGTTTCAAAAGGACTGTAAGATTGGTTACCAACTTGTTTTCAATGTTTACTTTACGTTTTCATTAATAACAAGATAACTGTAATGTGTAATTATAATGCGAGAGTAGAGAGTAGTGTTTACGGTATTGGTCACTGGTGTTGTTGCCGAGCAACTACAATGAATGTCCTGCACGGTCCCAAATTGCATCGTCCTTTGCCGAAAACAGGACTTGGAGTTGAACTATTCGAAAATCTTGGAAAACTAGCCCAAGAACAATCTAATAGGATAGCTCTGGTAAGGAAAGCGAGACTATTTTTACATTTTATTTGAGTTTTTCTTGATTTTTAAATAGATAGAAGCCATTACAAAGGAGTCAATTAATTACAAAGATTTCTTCTGGAAGACCGTTCAACTTGCACAAGCTTTAAAAAATGCGGGCTATAAAGAAAACGATGTGTTATCAGTTTATAGCGAAAACAACTTGGACTTTTTCATTCCAGTGATCTCTTGTTTATACTTGGGAATTGTGGTGTCTCCCATTAATTTCAGTTACATTGAAGGAGAACTGAAACATGTTTTTAAAATTTCGCGCCCCAAAATTGTATTTGCTTCTCCTCTAGTTCTGCAAAAAGTTCTAAATGTAGTTGCAGACTGCCCCTGGATAGAAAAAGTAATTTTAATTAATTGTAAAGTTTCTCCCAGCAAAAGTATCTTAACTTTGGACCAATTTATTGAAAAGTTTAACGGAGCGCAATGCCGCCAATTTAAACCGCAATTGCTCGATTCTGAAAACCATCTGTCGTGCATTTTATATTCTTCCGGAACTACTGGATTGCCAAAAGGCGTTATGCTTTCGCACGAAAATGTTTTGGTTCGCATAATTCATGCTACGTAAGTTTTTGAAACTTTATTGTTTTTTTGCGTATTTCCAAAATTGCTTTTTAGTGATCCAAGATACTACGAAATTAGCAAATTCAATCATAAATTAGGATTGTTGCCTTTCTTCCACGGCTACGGCTTTGTTATGACTTTAGGAAATCTTAACGAAGGAGATACTGTGGTGGTCATAAAGAAATTCCAAGAGGAACTGTTTTTGAAATGCATTGAAGAGTACAAAATAAATATCCTTTACATTGTGCCTCCTATAATTATCATGTTATCGAAAAGTCCTTTAGTGGATCAGTATGATTTAAGTTCAATCAAACGCATTTTTTGCGGAGCTGCTCCATTGGACCAAAGAGTCGAAGATTTAGTGAAAAAACGGTAAGTTGCTTCATTAAACTACTTAAAGTTATTTATAAAAAACTGGTTTTAGACTGAAAATTAAAGAAATTCTACAAGGATATGGACTTACTGAAGCTACACAAGCAGTTTTGCATTTTCCTTTTCCGTGTTTAGTTGATAAACCAGGCGCTGTTGGAATCCTCTTACCGGAAATGAGCGCCATAATCAGAGATTCCGAATCGGGAAAATCTTTAGGTCCCAATTCAGTTGGAGAGCTGTGCTTTAAAGGATTAATGGTCATGAAAGGATACAAAGATGACCCTAAATCAACAAGAGAAAGCTTTACAGATGACGGTTGGCTTCTAACTGGAGATGTTGCTTATTACGACTCAGATGGATACTTTTATATTGTTGACCGCAAAAAGGAACTTATAAAATACAAATCTTTTCAAGTGGCTCCTGCTGAATTAGAAGCCCTCCTAATAACGCATCCATCGATTAAAGATGCAGCTGTTATTGGAGTTCCCAATGAGGATGCTGGTGAACTTCCTTTGGCTTTTGTAGTAAAACAAGAGGAAAGTTTAACAGAAAAAGAAGTTCAGAAATTTATTGAAGGTTTTTTTTTAATTGTTTTATTTTTTTGTAAGCAAATTCTATTTTTTTTTTAATTTTAGGTAAAGTTTCCAATGCAAAACGTCTTAGAGGAGGAGTGCGGTTTGTGGAAGCGATTCCCAAAAATCCAAGCGGTAAAATTTTGCGCAAAGAACTCCGAGCGCAAGTTGCAAAGCAAAAATCATGTTTTTGATTTGTTTCCACTTTTAACTTTAAGTAATAAGTTTTAAATTAAGTAATAAGAATTATGGTTGCCTTTAAGTAAGTTAAGTACAAAGGTTTTCCTGTTGCTTACATAAGATGTGTAGTATCTGCATTATCAGTAGAAAGATTAGGAGTGAAATGAAAGCAAAATTATAATAAAACAGCCTGGCCGGCATAGAACGCAATCAGTTACTGTTCTTATTTATTATCAACAAGACCACTTTTTATAATATGAGACTCACAGTGAAACTATTTGCGATTGTTAAAGGGCCCGAATTGGTGAATCCAATTTACCCGAAGTCCGTGGGGCATAATTTTTACAATAGTCTTAAGAAACATTTGAATGCATCACATCCAGCCATTGTAAGAAACGTTTTTTTAATGACCAATTACCTAATTAAGTAGTAATTAAAAATAAATTAGTAATCACGAAATTTCAGTTGGATGTTGTCAGCAAAAAGGAAATTTCCTATGAATCTTTGCTGGCAACCACCTGCAAATTATCCCGATGGATGCGACTGCGGAATTACAAGAGAAATGATGTAATTTCGATTTGCTCAGAAAATAGTATTGATTTCTTTAAACCAACCATATCGGCTTTGTACAATGGTCTTATCACTGCAACAGTTAATCACACGTATACCGAAGGCGAAATTTTGCATACACTGGAATTGGTGAAACCGAAAATTGCGTTTTGCTCGGAGGCTACTTTCGAAAAGTTTTTGCCGCTTTACGAACAGAAACGGATACCTTATGTTAAGGAACTTGTTGTTTTGGAAAGTTTGGAGAAGATGCTTGAAGATATTAAATTCAATATCGACGACGAGTTTCCTCTTGAAGATATCGATAATACTAAAGAGCAAACCGCCCTTATTTTGTTTTCTTCGGGCACTACAGGACATCCCAAGGGAGTTATGTTAAGTCATTATAATCTCAACACCAGGATCAATCAAGCTCAGTGAGTTTTTGTGAAATTTTAAATTACTAATATCATAATTTCATCCGACCATAGTGAAATTACATGAAAAATAAACTTTTTGTCTTCCTGCTCCTCATTATAACTTTTCAAAACAAAAAATAGTTAAGTGGTAGAATTCAATTAGGAGTACTTTTTAACCATTTTTTGAAGCTCCTAACATTTCTACTTTTTAACCAACAGCTCTTAGAATAACTAATTTTGATCTTAAAATTAAAATCATCAAATATGAACCAGCGAAATTCATTTTTTAAAGGTAATGGTATCTATTAAATTTTAGAGACACAAGACTGGTGTTTTCATACATTGACGATACATTAGTGGTAGTCCCATTTTACCACGCTTTGGGCTACATGGTTTCCACAGGACAACTAATAAAAGGACAAACCGTTCGCTTCACAACACATTTCAACGAACACGACTACCTGCATGCAATTCAAACTTATAAAATTCCATATTTAGTAACCGTTCCACCGTTAGTACTTCTATTAGCCAAAAGTCCAAACGTAAAGGACTACGATTTGTCTTCAGTAAAGCAAATAATTTGCGGCGCGGCTCCTCTAAGTCCAGAACTGGAACAAGCTGCAAAACAACGACTGAACCTGGATAAAGTAACTCAAGCGTACGGACAAACGGAAGTTACCTTCACAGTCATCGGCCATTATTGCGATGATCAAGCCAAATCGGGCTGTTCGGGACGCGTCCTTCCCGGCCACGAAGTGAAAATCCGTCACATAGACACCGGGAAATCCCTGGGGCCGAACCAAGTGGGCGAGATTTGCGTGAAAGGACCTGCTGTAATGCAAGGATACTTCGATAATCCTGTGGCTACCAAAGAAACGTTCACAGATGATGGATGGCTGAGGACCGGCGATATGGCCTATTATGACCGCGAAGGCGGCTTCTTCATTGTGGACAGATTGAAGGAACTCATTAAGTACAAAGGATTCCAAGTGGCTCCTGCCGAACTGGAAGATCTGCTGTTGTCTCATAAAGAAATCAAGGATGCAGCTGTTGTTGGTCTTGCTGATGAAAGACGCGGAGAATTGCCAGTGGCTTTTGTCGTTAAGAAAAAAGAGGCGCAATTGCAAGAAGAAGATGTCTTGGATTTTATTGAAAGTAGGTATCTTTTTTAGTTTTAATTGCAGTAATTTATGTGGATTTAATTTCAGAGCAAGTTTCCAGAGCAAAGAGATTACATAAAGTGAAATTCGTTGAGGCAGTTCCGAAAACAGCCAGTGGTAAGATTCTTCGGAAGGAGTTGAGGAAAATTGTTAATTTGGTTTTTAAGTCTCATTAATTATAAATATTTTATTGCTTTAATGATTTATTAGCTATTTTGTTTTAATTTTGCTGGTTTTTTAACAGTTTTTGTTATTGTTTTTAATGGTTTTTAAGTTAATTTAACTTAAGAAGTAATAACTAAATAATACTCTGAGTGTAATGCAAATTTACCCAAATTTTTAAAAATTGTATTAATTGCAATGCATAATTTAAGATTAATTAATTTTTTTGCTTCTGTTACCTTTAAGTTACTAAGTTTTTAAATTAAAAAGTTAAAACTGCTATTTAAAAATTCAAATTTTAAATTTGCTCAGTGGCGCCCTCAAAGGACAATGTCATGCACCTGAACCACAGCCCATTCACAAAAACATCTGATTCCTGATTGTTTATTATCCTTTTGAAATGTGCTTGTGAACTCGATACCGTGCCGAATATTACATTACAAATAATCTAAAACTGATTTTAAAGTTTAAACCTACAACCAAATAACACAACAGACGTTATCACAACCGAAAAAAAAAACTGACTACACTTTGTACAAGATAACAGTAAACTTCCAGTCAGATGCTTCCAGTCAATGCAGTAAGAAGCAAGCAGCAGCTAATTAAAAATAAATCTGACTAAATAACAATCCACGGTGAGTCAATTTTATTTACTTAATATAATTATAAACAGTAGCATATTGCACAACCATTACTTCACATTGTAAATCTTGCTGTGGGAAACATTCGATGGAGGTGTACAACCCAATTGTCCTATAATTCTTTGTGCAGTCCACGCACCCCATCTAATACAATGATCAATGCTTTTATTCTGCAAATAACCGTGCAGAAATCCTGCCACAAATGAATCACCACAGCCTGTTGTGTCAACAATTTTTTCGGGCTGCAACTTGTCAATGTAGCAAACAGTTTTGCCGTTTCTACTGTAACTGCGTACAGCCTTTGATCCTTCAGTCACTATGAGTATTTGAGATCCATCAAGTTCTAAGAAAATTTGCTCGATTCCGCTGACATTAAGTTTTTCAGCTAATGCATTGTATTCCTCTGTATTCCCAAAGACAAGTTTGCTTTTTTTAAGTACATAAAGCGTGTCTTCTAAGCAGGTTTCGATAATGTAAACGGCACTTAAGTTAAAAGCAAAGAAAATGTTTTTTTCGGAGGCAAAGTCGACTAGAAAACGAATGACTTCCGTGCGTTTAGTTAGGAAGAATCCTTCCAAGTAGATCAAACTGGCGTTTGCAAGGATTGCTTTATTGGTTTCGTCCAGGTGAATTAAATTGTAATGTTCAGCAGCATCTACGTTCGCCACCAAAGAACGTTTATTGGAATAACTTAAGCATAAGCTCCAGCCTGTTGAATGTGAATCTATTGTTGCAAATCTAAATTTATTATGAATTTAGTGATGGTTATGAAAATAATATAAAAAAGTAGAGAAAAACTAAAGAAAAAGAAAAAAGCCAAAAGTACCTGTTCTTTATTTTTAAATTTTCTATAATATTTATCAATTGAATTCCGTTTTGGTCGTTACCAATGGATCCAAATACAGTAAGAAATTCTTTGTCTCCATTGAGCCATTGCAAAATGCGACTGGTATTCAAAGCAGAACCTCCAGGTCGAACAGAGCACTGATAACTTATTATTAAAATAATCAATTAATAAATAATATACTTAAATATTAAAATAATTAAAAATATATAAGAAAAAATTACTTTTGTGCTTTGACTTCCTGAAGAATGGCTTCCATTTCACATTGTGTTGTTTCCTTCTGGCCATCCGGTTCTAAATTGAATTTCTTTAAAATTTCCGTTGATTTAAGAACAAATATGTAATCCAAAAGCGGATTACCAAAAAGCACAACTGATAACGCTTCACACATGGCTTTTTCCCAGGGGTGATCCTTGGAAAAACCGAAAGGATAATTCGTCCTTGCAGTTTTGAGGTTATAAACACTTTGACACAGTTTCTGATTTGCTTCTTTCGCTCGAATAAAAGTATTAAAAGTGTTGTAAAAGTATGCAAATTTGAACTGTTGAAACAACATAATTAACAATAATTGATTACATTTGACACACACGATTGTTGCAGGTGTTAAAATTTGCAAACGACGTTTTGAAAATTCGAAAATTTGAATTATGGAAGCCGAAAACAAACAAGGAAGTATTGAAGCTTTATTGGAAGAAGCGTCAAGTGCTATCGGCCCTTCAAATTTGGAAGTACATCAATTGGACAAAGATTGTTATCCACCAACAGACAGTGATGATGATTCTTTCATTGTCCTGGAGAGTAATGGTGCTCCTGTTCCCACTTCTTCCATTGAGCTCTTGTGTTTGAATAGACTGGAAGAAGCCCTGGATGCCACTGCAGAGCATCCCAATCACTTTGCCAATGATTTCAGTCTTTGCAGTTCCACAACTACAATTAACACGCGAGAGAAGTCGTCGTTGATGGAGGAAATCAACAGATTATCAGGTATTACTTAATGATAAATTGTAGTAATTGTGATACTAATGAAAAGTTGATAATTTGCAGAAATGTTGGAGCAAAATAAATTAAAAATGAAGGAGGAATCTGAAAGATTGTTAGAATATAAGGACGTTATTGATAGGATAAACGAAGCGAATAAACAAAAATTTGCCGATACTAAATTTTATATTATGAAGGTAATTTAAAACCAAATTTCAAAATGATTTTTTTTTAATTGGTTCGGTTGCAGCTGCAAGAAGAGAATAAAAGCTTGAGGGCGATCGTTAAAAATAAGTATGCAAAAACTTCAGATCCACAGATTGACATTGTAAGATTTTTAAATAATTAATTAATTAAATTAAAAATAATTAATGATTTAGATTGAGCAACATCACGAAGAAATAAAACTATTAAAGGAACAGAATGAGCATTATGAAGGAGAAGTCGCCCAGCTGAGGAACGACCATTTGCAGGCATTAAGAGAACTTAAAAATGTAAGACTAAGAATAATATACACTTTAGTAATTAATGAATTAATTAACACAATTTAGTAATTTTAAAATTGAAAAAAAATGTGTTTTTAGGTAACAGAAGAAAATGCTTTGGGCTTTTTAAACAATGCCAAGGACAAGGAAATAGAAGTCTTGAATAACGAACTGACTGCTGCTAAGGAAACAATTCGTTCTTTGCAAATGGAAAGCTCTGCTGATAATGCAACTTTAATTTCCCTATCGGTAATTTCTATTTCTATTTTTATTTTTAATTATTCTTCTAATGCAGGATGACAACGAAAAGTGTCTCACCCCTTTTATTTCTTTATTTACTAACCAATTCGTTGATCAGCCTGCAAATATTTTAATAATTCTGAAAATGACATCATTTTTAACGTTATTTATACAGCATGAAAATTCTGAAATGAAATTCAAGTTGGAGAAGTACACGAAGGCTTTAGGGGAAAAAGAACAGCAGAATCAATTGGTCACTACTGAAAACACGAATTTTAAACGTGTAAGTATTGATAATTTCTATTTTTATTTTTAATAAAATGTTTTATGTTAAATATAAATTTGTTAAAAAAAACCTTGGTAGCTTATAAATGAAATGAAAATCGAAATGGAGCGTCTTCGAAAGAATCTCAAAGACCGCGAAGGAGACACACCGCAGCAGGAAGATTGGGCCGAAGAGAAAAAGAAACTGATGTTACAGTTGACCAACGCCCAAGCGACCATCACGGATCTGACGCAAAAGAAAGCGAACGTCGAGAAAGAGGCGGAAGCCAACAGGCAAATGATAAAGAAATTGGAAGACGATATGCGAAAGGCTTTAGAGAAGGCCGATGATATGGTCGCAGCTGAAGAGCAGGTCAGTTCTTAGCTCGGCTATGACGTTTTAGAAAAAAACAAAGCAGTAAATAAGAAATAACTAATATTTACACCACCCTTATAGCTGAAGATATATGAAAACGACTTTGAGAGTATGCAAGAATCTAGACGTCATCTAGTCGATGAGATGGAGAAACTATCGAACACGTTGGAAGCGACGCAGAAATCGAATGTCGATTTGCTGGAGGAAATTGAACGGTTGAAAAGGAACGGCGGCCACAACGAATCTGCTAATGGCAGCACAGAACAGGTATTTTTTTTTCTTTGTTTGTTAATTAATTGTCCCGTTTTTTTTTCTTCCTGTATTTGTCGTTCGGTCCGATTTCGTTCGATGTGCTTAGCGTTTCTGTTTCAGCTGACTTCGCCGCTTATTTACAACTGTCCTATTTGCAACAAAGGGTTTCGCACGATGGGCGATGTGGATCAGCACATTGAATTTTGCATCAATAATGATTTCAACAATTAATTAAAAAAAATCTTCATATCCATATCAAAATTTCGTCAGCATCATTTACATTGGGCGTCATTTTGTTTTCCAGCTGCAATGCCCGACGTGTTTTCTCGGATTTGCCAACTCTTTGGCATTGCTCTATCATGCCAATCGTTGTCTCGATGGAAGTTTATCCTAACTTATCATTTCTTTTTAGATGATGTAGGTAATTGTAATTTGTATTTTTTCCGTGATTAGATAGTTTGTAACTTTAATTATTAATATTGGAAGTTACCATTATCTTATTTTCATGTGATGTTTCGTTGTTTAATTTGTCTTATCTATTTTGTATAAATAGTTTTTGTTAATTTAATTCCGAATGTTTTTAAATTAATATTCGATGGTGTAATAATTTTTTGTAGAACATTTGCTTATGTTTCAAACTCGTTTATCTTAGGATTGAACGTTTGATCGAATATATTATATTGTACCTGTACCTAATTAAAGTTTGAACAAATTTCTTTTGTTTTTTTGTACTAACCTGAAGTGCAATGAAAGTAATTTTTTTTATTTTCACTTCTTCAGAAATGAAAATGTTCAAAAAGTATTAAAAATACAGTGTGGTTCATTTGTAGAGGAAAGTACTATTCTAGAATATTCTTTACGAAATAAATCAATATTAATTAATATTTTCTTCTGGTAATAAATTTCTAATTAATTTTTATACCCTTAAATTAAATAAATGTTGATTTTATTTAAAAATTTACTAAGTCATTGACTTCAATCCATTTAATTATTTATTAATATGCGGAAACTGTTTTTCTATTATTAAACTTTTCGCATTCTTGGCACCTTTATAATTTATTTATGTATTTTAATTTACTTCATTATTTCAAATTACATTAATTGTATTTAAAAGTAGCGATCAAAATCGATTAACTGTTTTCAATAAAATATGGCAGAAATCGATCTAAACAAAGATCTTTGATAAAAATGATTATCTACATATACGTGAGTTTTTTCAACGATTAAATTCTATAAATTCATCCACAATACTCTGAAATAATATTGTTTTCTTGTTAATCAGGAAAAGCAAATTAAAAAAAAAAAGAAGCGAAAAAATGTTGGAATTATTTATTTTGTTCTTTCTTTTAGCAGTTAGTAATGCAGAAGAAAATAATGCCGCAAATATGGCTAGATACACAATGAAACACACAGGTAAATATTTATAAATCAATAAATATAGCAAAAAAATAATAAATGGAGATAAAATGTAGACTGGGTAACAATTGCCACAATTTCCACCATCGATGAAATTAAAGGATATCCTTTTGCCAATGTAAAATCAATCAGCGATGGACCTTCGGGGAAATCCACAGGAGTACCGTACTTTTTCCTCAGCGATTTGGACCTTTCAGTGATCGATTTACAAGAAGATCAACGGATTAGTGTATTAGCAGTGCTTGCTGACACTTATTGCAAGGAAAAGAAGTGGAATCCGCAGGATCCTAGGTGTCCAAGATTGATGCTGACAGGACGTTACGAAAAGGTAGCAATTTTATTATTAATTATTTCTTTTTCTTTTTTTTTTGTTGCAAATAAAAGAAAATTGATGAATTTAATTAGTGATAATTATTTTTTAAGTTCTTGCGGTGTTAATTGCTTAGCTTATTAGTTACAATTTCTTTTTTCAATTCATTTTTAATGTTAATTTTAAAAATTTAAATTTTAAATGTGTACAGGTTGAAGATAAAGAAGAATTTGAACTGGCCAAAAAAGGTCTTTGGGAAAGGCATCCAGTAATGGAAATTTGGAACGATTGTAAATTCTTTTCTTTTTAATTTTGTTTTCTAATATTTGAAGATTCTGAATGTTTTAGTCCATGATTTTTCTATTGCTAAATTGGACATTGAGCATGTTGTTTTCTTGGGCAGTTTTGGGGGAGCAAAACACATCCCCGTTGAGGAATATTTAGCTGCCAATCCTGATATTTCACCTGTTGCTCCAAAGACGGAACTTTAAGCATCGAAATTCCATTCAATCTATAATTAATTTAGAATTAGTTCTTTTTTTTTTAATTAAATTTTATTATTATCACTTAAATACGAATCGATTTTAAGCGATAATTGCAAAATAAATATTTATTTAATCAACTTTCATTTAATTACAATAGACTGATCGTTATCAACTTTGGACTTTTATATGTGTTCATTTAATTAACAATATTTAATATTCATCAAAAAAAGTTTAGATTTATTATAAAATTCTTTATCACAATTTTAAAAGCACTTTTAATTAGAAAGTAAAACTTTTTGAATAGCTTCTTTATCTAATGTATTTTACAATTGGAATTTTTTGTTTTTTGGTTTAAGATAATTAAAAGAAATCTAATTAGCTATAATTAGGTGTATAAACAATTGTGATCGGTCAATTAGATAAAAATTTCTGATGAAATTAATTCGTGCTCGCATACTGCGAGTAATTCCGACAAAGTACGTTATGCGCTAACGTTAGTCTCACCAGCATTCGGTCTCGACGCGCTCTGCCTATAGTAGGGTGGCGATGGTTGCTAACGTTGCAACGCCGATGTTTGCGCCAGTAATAATTGGGTGATGGCACCCCTCAATGAAATTACCTTAAATCCTATCATAAAATTGATTAAATTTAAAATTTATTCAAGATAATTCAATGCAATCTAATCTAGAAATAATTAAGTGAAAAAATAATTAGATCGAATCTTTAATTTAGAATTTATAAGGAACTTATAAAGAGGACTTTTTTTTATGGAAAACGTCCAATGCCAAGCGATCCGAAAATAATTAATTATTCTTGAAACAATTACCATAGAGCAACAATTTTAGTGCCATTTAAAAGACAATTTAATCAGTTATTCAGTTAATTTATAATAGTTTTACTTTTAGTTTTTATTATAATATAAAATTCAATTTTTCTAAGTGTAAATATTTTGATATAAACTGTTTGACGTCATTTGTTAACTTTTATTAAAGAAAACAGAATCAGTTTAAAATTGCATGAAGCAATAATGCAAATAATTGAACTGAAGTAAAGATAAAAAAAGCATCTATTACAAAAAACATCTATCAGCAAAAATTCCTTTGAATTTCATCAATTTTATTTCATACTCCTGAAAAGAAAACAAATATGCGTCAAATTACCATTTAACGAGCGTTATCGCAAACAGTACATTGCAATAACAATTAAAATTCCACTTGCCTTAACAATTCAATATGTTTATTTAAAAAAAAGTACGACAACATACACCTAATATTTCACTACTGGAATATTATATAAATGCACCCCATTTTAACATAAAACTGCCCAAATTAATAAAAAAACAAAAAAATATATGGAACATAATTAAAGTTTGGCTTCAGCTGCCTTCAACAATGGTCCCAACTTTTGAGCCATCATCACATTGCCAGTCACTTTTAGTTTGCCCTTCATGAATGCAGATTGAGGGTTCAACTTGCCAGTGGCCAAACTGACAAAGTCCTCATCAGAAATTGTAAGGGTTGTATTGGGCTTAACACCATTTGGTTCACCAGCATAGATCTTGGCATTTTTCAAATCCATGGCTGTGAATTAATGAAAAAAACAACCATTAATTATGTTTTTATGTTAACATTTTCATTTATTGGCAACTTACTCCATTGCTTAACTTGTTTGCCATCCTTGGTGATGTTGTAAAGGAATACAGCATTGACTGACTTGGCTTTAGCTGGATCTTCAGCCACCTTCTGGATGATGTACTCAAAGATTGAATCACTTTGCAGAGCCATTGATGATGATGATGAATTGCTGGTACTTGGAGAAGGTGTATTTGTAGGTGTTCCTTGAACTACAGACTTCAAATCCACATAGGCACCTGCAATTCACAATTCAATGATTTTTATTTTATAATCTAAATTAATTCTGATCCAAAGTACAATAATCAGATCAATGTAAAACGATTTACTGCTTTTACACTGCTGATAAGTGATAATTAAGTAGTTTAGGTTAGGAAAGGACCAAAGTACAAGTATGATATGATGTACAATTGAATTTCAAATCGATTGGTGAACTATGAACCATGAGGTTGCAAGCAACCGAAGCACTTCACCTTGAGTGTGATAAACAAAATGCAAAGAAAGTACTGCAATTAAACCAGGAATATGAAGTCAAAGGAAAGCCATGAACTGACCTCTTATTAAAATGCGTTGATTTAGCACTGTTAAGCAGGCAGTCAATTGAGTTGTCTACGTATCAAGAAATGTCCGCGCACGACTCTATAAAACCGCATCAAAGTTCAAGACTCGTTGCCTATAACCGTTAGAAATGACGATATCGTTACTACTGATAGTCAATTCGCATTGTGTTCGCTTTCGAAAATTATTAAACGTAATGCTAATAAGTAAATATTTAGCCTTGGCGACTTATCAGCGGAAAATAGTTTTCGAATCGCGCTGCGTATTGATGAAACACATTAAGACTTACCAGAAATGGCCACATTTCCACTTTCTAATATGCTCGTCTCGAAATGGATCCTATTGCCTTCCCTCCACATGTCCACTTTGATGGTTTCTCCAGGCAAAACGGGTTTTACAAAGCGACACTAAAATGAATTGCAATTTCCTTTTTTACATTCAGAGTTTTTTTTTTTAATAATTACCTTAAGGGCTTTGAATAGTTTAGAATCGTTTCCAGCAAATGCTTGTAGTACTAAACGAACAGAAATACCCAAAGAGCATAATCCATGCAAAATGGGCTTCTTGTATCCTGCCACAGCGGCGAATTGCGGGTCAATATGCAAAGGGTTGATATCACCTTAAATTCCAAAAGAAAAAATATTGAAAAGATGTTTTCAAATAAATTATTACTACATACCGCTAAGTCTGAAAACAGCAGCTTGACTTTCGCCTATTTTGAATGTAAGCGAAGCATCGCTGGGTCTGTTGGGTTTTGGGATACATGGTACCAATTTAGAACCAGATCTGGGGCCACCCCAATCACCAGCACCGACTGCAAAAGCAGCCACTTGGTTCCTCCACAACAATTTTCCATTGACACTTTCAGTAAGAACTAAAAATTACAAAATTAATACAGCAAATTTGATTTCGCTTAAGAAAAAAACTTACTGTCAGTAACCAAAACAGAACCAGATCCCTTATCCAAAACTTCAGCCAAGTTCATTTTGGTTTTCACAGTTTTCGGAGTGGAAACTTCATCGCTTTCCAAAATTTCCAAATAGTGTTCGCCGTGTAAGATGTTCTCTAAAGAAACAGTCTTTCCGGGCACAACATTATCGAAACTACCGTTCGACATAAAAATAGACACAGCTTGAGTGGCCAAAAACGTAGGCAAGATGCTGAAATTTTCGTGGTTTTCGTACAAATACTTCAAATCTGAAGGATTATCCAATGATGCTCCAACTGCAAAAACAAAATCAATTAATTTCTGGAATATTAAACTGCAAAAACAAAAACAGTACCGCCAATTGCATATAAAATAGCATCTTTATCGAAGAAAGTGCTGCTAGCTCCCGAAGAAGATTGTCCTTGTCCACTGCTCTCGATCAGTTCGCTCGTCACGGCTTCGATTGACTCGAAATGCTTGGCATTTTCCATGTTGGTAATATCGGCCCAACTGTCGCGCACTTTTTCAATTGAAATTGTGTCCGCAGTTGATTTGCGCAAATTTCTTCCGTTGGAACGCACAATGTGGCACTTTCCAGCCCATCCGGCAGCCGATTCAATTATGGAGCCACTTTCGGGACAGCTTTCATGGCAAAGCCAGGCCTAAATTTATAATTAATCAAATATTTAAAGAATTTTCCAAGTTTTCGGGCTTGCTAAATTTATTTAATAGTATTTAATATTTAATAATTACCACTACTGGTGCAATGAGTTCAGGCTTCAGTTCGTTGAGGACATCTGGAGGAAGCAAATCTTCAGTAAGACGACTCGCAGCAGTCGGTACAATCACATTGCAACTGATATTGTACTTTTTGCCTTCGATGGCAATGGTATGGCTCAATCCAAGCAAGGCGGACTTAGCCGCCGAATAATTTGCCTGTCCGAAATTGCCATAGATGCCGGAGTTTGAAGAGGTCATTATAATTTTGCCATATTTTTGCTGTTTGAAGAGCGGAAAAGCGGCTTGAGCTGTTTTGAAACTGCCCTTTAAATGCACCGCGTGAATAATGTCTGAAAAATTATTTGATTTTTGTTGTTTTTTAAAAACAACTGTTAGGAAAACTAACTGAAGTAATTATAAACTTGATTACTCATATCAAAGTCCTTTTGTATTTATTTGTTTTTGATTAAATTTTTTTTTATAGGAACAATGATAAATTACTTAAGATGTTTTCTTGTTTAATCAGAATAAACAAATTAAAGTTTTCTTTCATAAATCTCAAGAAATTACAAAAACAAGAAAAAATACGTTAAAAATTACTAAAAAATAATTAAAAAAATAGTAATAATTACCCCAATCTTGATCAGAAATGCGAGGAAAACTTTTATCCCTCAAAATACCAGCATTGTTAATGAGAATATCAACTCTTCCAAAGTTATCAATGGCTGTCTTAATGATCTTTTCTCCATCCACCACAGAGTTATAATCAGCAACAGCAATTCCACCTACAACAAGCAAATAATTTAATTTTAAGAGCCCAAATTGTAAAACCATTCAAACCATTTTGTTTGATTTCTTGTATAACAGTATCAGCAGCCTTGCTGGAAGAGCCGTCTCCGTGGCGTCCACCGCCCAAGTCGTTAACGACAACCTTTGCTCCCCTGGAGGCCAACAGCAGAGCGTAACAGCGTCCAAGACCAGCTCCAGCCCCAGTCACCACAGCAACTTTTCCATCGAATCTCAATTCAGCCATCTTTCTAGAACAATTGACAATCAATAACTGTTGTGAAAGGTTTTCACTTTTCAAGTTGATTGCACTATGAGCCAGAAGCACCTTTGAACTTAATTCATTTCAATTGATTTGGTTTTTATTTTATTGATAATCTAGTCCCCCTCTTAATAACTTAAATAAAACAAAAAACAACGACTAGTACTTAAGGGAAATGTACTTATAAAATAAGCAAGTGATTACCTTTAATGTGATTACAGACACTAACTGTAAAAAACAAACTATTCAACAATTAACTGTAAAAAAGTTGTTGCGATGTTGATTATTGCTATTCACTGAAGTCGTAGTTGCGAACAAGTTTTTTCTAGAGGTTATGTCAAAGGCAATGATACAGGATGACCAATCACATTTGGTTTTCTGAAGAGGAATTTAAATACCACACTCCTTATTGGTCCAATTTTTTAATTCTTTAATTGTTTATTAATATTTAAAAATAATTTTTGACGCGTAAAGTACTTATTACTTATTAATTAATACATTTGAATAATTAAGTAAAGTTCGTTACAGTAATCAATAAAAATACATTTTTAATTGTTGATTAAAAAAAGATAAATAACGCGAAGGCTTTGCAAAAAACAAAAACAAAACAATAATAGAAATCAATCATCGAGCATTTGTCATAATTGCAATTATTTTCTTGTGAAACAAGCACAAAGAAGAGGTTTTAAAAAAGGTAATGAATCGAATCAAAGACATTTTGAATAGCGCGCTCATGTATCTATTAATAGATGCTAGATAAAAAACGAAATATGTGGAAGCAAGGTCCCCCACTTAGGCAGTGATCGCGGACCACGTGCACGTACATGTGTATTTGTGCAACTTCCACAAGTTTCAAACGCAAATTTGCACATTTTGCTTACATCGTTGTGCACAAAAAAGCGCAAACATCAAAACATAAGACAAGATAACTGTTGTGATAAGAGGGTTCGGTTGTTTCGACCGAAATTAGTGCCGCATTCTGTGGAGATCATTCGCGGAGAGTTCTGCTAAAGTTTTCCTGTCCCCGAACACGTTTTCTACGACTTTAAAACGTAAAGGCCAACGTAGAATTTCCCTTAGTTAAAGTAATCAGCAGTTGCGGTAAGGAAAACTAATTAAATTGCCTTTAAACGCCTTTAAATTTACAGAGATTTCCTAATGAATACTGCACGCGTTTTATGGGTGAGGCTGCTTTTACTAGGCTTGCACCTAGTTTGCATAATGTCGCCACGTGTTTTATTCTTCTCACTTTCGAAAAAGCTTATAAATATTTTACTAATTCCGTTTTCGTTTTTCAGATAATTTCAAACTGACAAGATGGTTGAGAGCAATGCGGAAAAAGTTGCCACTTCCGATAGCGATTCGGAAACCACCCCCATGGTGGTGAAGAAGCCCGCTAAAGGAATCGAAGAGGGACGGTACAAATTAGTTGGATGGGCAGCGGATACCACCGGCAAGCGTTTGATTGACGAAATCTGCCAGATCGCCGCCTACACCACAGAATCTCAGTTCTCTCAATATATCATGCCATTTAGTGATATTAGATTGTTGTACAGGTAAAAAATGCTTAATTTTTGTGGTGATTTTTATAATTAATAACTGAATTTTTTTTTTTTTAAATGTTGCAGACGTCGCCACAGCATTCGTGTAATGAGTCTGGGCAAATACCGAATGTTGCAAGATATGCGTACCAATAAATTCGTGAAGACCAAGAGCGAGGTGACCGCTCTGGTCGATTTCATCGAATGGCTCGAGAAGAATCGCGGCGAAAACTGCGACGGAATCATTTTGGTCTTCCACGAAATCCAAAAGTCCATTCCGGCAATGCTTTTGGAATCGCTGAGACGTTACAATTTATTGGAGCGCTTCTCCAAAGTGGTCAAAGGATTCGCCAACAGTTTCGATTTGGCCCAGAGCAAGTGCGCCAATACCACCAAGGCTTTTACATTGCGCGTTATGACAAAGGTATCCTACATGTTTTTTTCCCTACGTTATAACTTTTGATAGATAAGTTGCAATTAGCAAAAGGCACGTTTTGCTAGCAAACGTCGCAGTAATTGCATTTGAGAATGGCGTTTGTTTGCAAACAATACTAAAAACGTGCTTTGAGTCAATTTGTTTGCGAAACCTAGTTGGAATTTAATTTTTGTTAAATTTGCAGATTCTGCTGAACAAAACGAATGACCTGAGCAGTGCTGTGGATCGCGCCCAAGCTTGCTTCGAGATTGTGATGCATTTGGGCCAAAGCGAACGTACCGAATTGGAATCAAAAGGCAGCGGCGATGCACAAATCAGCGATGAGATCGTGGTTAATCTCATTAGACCGTTTACTCAACCCATTGAAGCCGAAGAGGAAGAAATTAAAGATTTCAAGGTATGTTTTTACAAAATAAATCATAGTTTTTACTTAATTTTGTAATTTTATTTTATTGTTCCAGTTGTTATTAGAAAGACAAAACTCGTTCAAACCGGTGTTCGGGGAACTAATCAAGGGATCACCGAAAGAACGAAAACGTGCCAGTTATTTACGCCGCATCCTTGCCCAAAACAACATTGACTTTGAACAAGCCAAGGCAGCTTTTGAGAGCGATGGCGGGAAAGATGGGCTTACCAATATAGTCAAAAACAAGGTTGGTGTCGCAATTATTTACTTATTTATTTTTGGAATGTTTTTTTTTTACTTCTATAACAATTTTGCATATTTCATTTATCAACGGTGCATGTTCACTTTTGATAAGCCAGCTTTTAACTATTAATTTTGCGTTTTTTTTTCGTATTGTTAATTTTCAATTAATTTAAAACTAGTGAAATTTATTTATTTTAAACTTTTTTTATTTCTGGCAACTTGTGATTGTGAATTTTAGATTGCTGAAATTAAAGAAGAAGATTTAACGGAAGTGTTGGAAATTTTGGACTGCTTCTTCGATCCGGAGAAGCAGACAATGAAGCCGAAGCCTAAATTCTTCCAGAACAACCGACGACCACAACGAAGATTCAGAACCAGAAGCATGGGCGGCGGCGGCGGTAAGGACAAAAACGCCAATCAACGCAAGAAGAGCATCGACGTGAAGCAGGAAGCACCAGAAGTGACGTCGCCGGAACCGGAAGCGGCTCAGGAGCCACCCGTGGAAAATGTGGAGATAAAAGTCGAGCCTGAATCGGCTGCCGTAACTGCCTAAATTTTTTTCTTACGGGGCGCGTGCCGATATTTTCCCATTAATTTCCGCGTTTGCTCGTCGCACAACAGACAGATGAATGTTGAATTTACGTTGATAACGGATATGACCTTTTATTTTATTTTTTTATTATCGCTGACGTTCTTTTGATTAATTTCGCGCGCTTTAGGAAACCATTTTCTATATTTTTTTGAATGACTTGCCGCCATTTGCATAATAGTTTCTTTAGTTTTGCTTTTGTTTTTCCTACTAAAATTGCTTTGGCCTTGGTTGGCGACAAGACGTTTGTTGGGGAAAAGTTTTGACCAGTTTCAATTAGAATCCAACAGATTTTCGCGTTTTGCCGCGGTGGCTTGTGCCCTTTTCGCGCAGCTGGTTGACGATATTTTTGTATTTTAAGTTCTCGTGATTTACGCGTAGGTTTTCAAAGTTCTTTTTCGTTTGTTAATGAATTGATATGTTTAAGTTTGTTACTATTACTCTTGATGTTTATGATTTACTATGAATAAAGGTTTTTAGTAAACTTTACCTTTGATATCTTGTCGGTTACTCGATCGTATAGAGCGTCCATCGTACTTGAGTTATGCAGTTTCTGATGTAGGCAGCAAAAACTACTACTTTCACTGGCAAAAAGTTAGCTATTTAAACACTGCATGTATTTTACACGTTGCAGAGAAGTGGTATTACTAGGAGTATTCGTAATATGCAGTTTGTATTGGCTCGTTGCGCAAGTTGTGCTGGCAGAGGACGATGTGAAAGTGAATTAAATCGAAGAAAGAAATGGAAGAAATGTGAAAAGAGAAGTTTGGCTGGCCAGTTCTAAACAAGTTAACTGCGCTTAATTGACTTGTTTCAAGATAATTTCAAATTTAATTTTATCTTTTCATTGTTTAGTAGATTATATTTTTGTAAATCGTTTGTAAAATTATTGATTTATCTACTACATTAGTTTATAATTGATTGTTTATTTTTAATAATAATGGTCGTAGCAATAAGGAAAACTTAATGAAATTTATTGCTTGTTTATAAACATTTAGACTACCCAATAGGTGACTTTTTGCTGGAAAATAATTTTTATTGAAATAATCCCTTTTCCTCTTTTATTTCATTCGCGCTTTTTGATTTTTAGCTGAGTATTTTATATTTGTAACTAATATATTACTAACCCAAGGCAAAAAAATCGTTTCTAAGTTAAGAGAATTTTAAAATCCTTTCTGTGTTTCTTGAATTAACTTAAATCATTTAAATTATTAATTATATTACTAGTACAAAGAATTATTTTCAAATATTAATAAAAGCCTTGCCCTATACCATTGTTTTTACCCAAATAAGACAATAAACATACAAAAAATGCAATTGTTTTCACTTTGCCTTCTATTAGAAATGAAATTCATTTGTTATTCACAAAGAAAATCAATTAATTAATAATTAAATAATTTAATTGTTTAGTTCAAGAAAAAATAGAGAAAAAATGAGTTTGTACTTAAGTTTTAGTTCAGTTTTTAAGACTTAGATGTCGATGGAATTAATTCCTAAGAGAGGGAAAATCTTGGCATTTTTATAAATTCAAATTTCAATTTAATTTTCCTCGAAAATTCTACCTCAAAACAGCAACTTTTTGCATTATTCTTGTAGAGAATTTATCCAGCTTGCATTTTTGAGCTAATGACTCAGATACCGCATCAATTAAAACAGTTATTAACGAAAGAGTAAGAAAAGTCCGAACCCAAGAAACCACTTTTTAATTATTTTTTAAATTAAATACTTGCTCAGTCTTAATCCTGATTTTTTCTAATAAGTAACTAATTTTTTGTCACATTTTGGTGAAATAATCATTTTTCTAGCCCTTATAATTTTCTCAAACAATTCGTCAATAGGGGTGCCTTGGGTCCATTGACCGCAATAACTCAGAACATTACCGGAGAAAATCTTTAAGACTCATTTTGAGCTTAATTAATTTTTTCTTCTATTGTTTTTTTGCGTTTTCCCAAAGAAAAACCATAAGAATTTTCCAGGAGGGCAACTCTACGAATTTAGGGCCGTAGCAATCGAGTTTTTGGGCGAATCCGGGTGAACACTGGTGAAAAGATAGCAGTTGTGCCAAAGAAGGTTCATTGCAAAAATCAGAAGAAAATATGGAAAACTGAGCGAGTAATTAGCAATTTTCAAAATTACGTAATCACCCCATTTTGGTTTTTAATTTTTTGAGGCAACAATTTGGCCTCAATCTATGCGGTTTTTCGCGAGCCCACCGGAATATTTTTTTCTCAAATTTCTGTCGTTTTAGTTTTTGTAAAATTAGTTTTACTTTCTAAATAATTGAAGGGAATTTTTTTGAGGCCTGTCGCGGGTCACTTTTCACATCGATATCTCGTAAATTATAATCTCTGGTATTTTTATTATTGGGAAAAATCTAACCTGATTAAATTTGCAAATTAAATCTTTTTACAGTTTTATTTTTAAGCCCATAAAAAAGAAAAAAAACGCGTCTTTACATGCAAATTTATTATTTATTTCCAATTTCCAATTTCCAATGCCCCCAAAACATGTTCACAGCATTTAGATGGTTAATTTATTAGTTAGGGTTGTTTTTTAAATTGTTTAAGTATTAAATTAATTATTTAGGGTTGTTTTTAATATTGTTTAAGGTGTTTAAGTCTTAAATTCTTTAGTTTGGGTTGTTTTTTATTATTTTCAATAAGTTTTAAGTTAGTTCCTTTAATTCTGTTAGTTTAAATTCAAATTAGCAATAATTAGCTTCAATTTTTAAATA
>JASKGO010005801.1:0-15131 GCA_030556065.1 Holobus sp. GC000080
GTGCATATTAATTTCCTCATTATGATTCATGTTTTCCCGTGCCTAGGAAAAATTGCTTTGCGACAGTGCGCAAAAAAATGAACATCCATCAAAAGATTGTTTACGCCGGCAACATATGAAAAGCAAATGTATTAACCAATAGGGCAATTAAATCCACTTATAAAGTTTAACTAATGAGCCACTTAATCCCCGCTTTAGAGGAATTACATCGAAGAAAAAAACAATCGCGTGTTGTTTTCGCGGTCCCGTTTCCATAGAGATTCGTTACCAATAATATACATCTATCAATAAAACAAATTGCGAGATCGTGATGGGCGTTCATGATTTTCTTATACCAATTGCCGATTTTTATTTATTCCTACAGAGGTACATATCATAAACTATTATGAGAGACGCGTTTCGCGCGGTTATTGCAAAAGTGTCAAGTGGGAGATGGGTGCAAGGCCAAAAGGTACCAATAAATGGTGGTCGCAACCACTGGCCACCGCCAGAATCACGCACCGACAGAACACGCACTGAAACAATCATGAAATCTTTCGTAAGTGCTTCACATTTCTCGATTCGGTAGAATTAATCACTTAATTGCTCATATGCGGCAATATAATTATTTATTATAACTGAGTGAATTAAAAAAAAACTCTAATTGAGAATTATTGGTGCCACGCGATTAAAAATAGTTTTGTTTTCGTAGGTGCTTTTAGCAGTATTGGCAGTGATTGGAGCGGTCCACGGAAGCGGCTTCGGCTTGTTGGGAGGCCTGGGAGGCTACGGGGGCGGCTACGATGGCATAGGAGGTTACGGTGGGTATTATCCCGGTCATTATGGACCATATAGGCCGCCGCCACCAATTCCCCCCTATTATGCACGCCCTCCAGGTGAACGTTGCTTTTTTTCTTTTTGTTTCTGCACTAACAACAACCCCTTTTTTTAAATATTCTTTTAAGAAATAAAGTAAGTACATATTTGAATTTTTGTAAATTCTTGTAATTTGCATGAAATTTTTGGCTAGTGAGTCTTTTGTTGGTTGCTCATTTTGATTTAAAAAAAGAACTTTTGGAAAAATTATAAATAACCAAAATATAATCATATAAAATATAATCACGAAAATTGTTTAAAATTCCAATAAAAAATATAAATGTATTTTCAGTTCAATTAAAGTTACAATTAACTATCGTTTAAATTTTTGATAAATTAAAAAAATGCACAAAATAAATGTTAACAAAATGGCTATTAAAGGTGGATATCGTCCTGGGGGTGGCTACGGAGGATACGGAGGATATGGCGGCTACGGCGGTTACGGAGGATATAGACCAGGATACAGTGGTATAGGAGGCGGCTACGGAGGCTACCGTCCCGGCGGTTACGGAGGAGTCGGCGGCTACGGTGGCTACGGAGGTGGCTATGGCGGTTACGGAGGGCTAAGCACTGGAAACTATTATCCGACTCCCGGTTACAACACAGGATACCCGAATTACTCCGGCTACGGAACCAGTTACTATGGAAACAGTCTAACTGGTCACAACGGCCAAGTGGGATACGGAGGCGGTAACAACGGATACGGAGGATACACAGGGTATGGAGGTCCTGGTTTCTTCACGAAGAAATAAAACACTTACTTGCAACAGCGTAAATGAACAACAGCGAGACAAACAAATAAACGCAACTGCCCAATTCAAAACTGTACTTTAAGCAATGCTGACAATATTTATTTATTGTAACTATTAATATTTAAGAATAATACGAGTACTTAATAAAAAAAAAATGGAAATTAATATTAAGAATGTTTATTATTATCGGCGAAAAATTATTGCGTGGACCACTTGCAGATTGTTTCCTACGCATTTTTACTTCTTTTGGGAGCTTAAATTATGCAAACTTCCAAATAAGAATTTCGGCAAATGGGGTCAGGAACGCGGTTTTATGTAATGGTAAAATATTGATTTTGCTAGGAAAACAAAACGGCGAGACATATAATACACAGATATTGCCGTGCGAAAACTGGTATATAAATCTGGAAAAAAAAGAAAGGTATTTTCGGTATTGCGTAAACATTTACGAATTTTCAGATCTGATATCGGGAATTACCAGTGACATTTTGAAAATCCGATGACATTTTTGATGGAAAAAGTTAATCCCGACCCAGATTACTAATGTGAAACTTCGGTTGAAGATTATTGCACGTTTGCATTGCATGAACGCACATAAAATGAGTCATTTGTTTTAAAACTTTTAAAAAGTATTCGTTGGAGAGACATCTGTTTTTAAGAAACTTAAATACAAATGCAGTTTTCTTATTTACTCTATCAATAAAACTTCAAATATCTTTTAAACTTATTAAAACTTTAACAACCATTAACTATTTTAGTTTTTCTCAAATTCAAAGAAAAAATGCAATGGTTTAGTTTAGTATTAAGAGTCTATAAAAAAAATAGAGTCTATATATTATTATATTCAAAACTTTTTTTTGTAATTTTTAAACATACCCGAATAAATTGCATTCAATATCCATTAAATTCTAGTGTAAAAAATAACAATCTCATTATCAAAGAAAATCAAATAAGTTGACCTGATGTAAACGCATATTATTACCTAATTAAAACCACTTTCCTTTTCGCCAAATCCCACGCATCCATAATAGCGCTTAGTCTCCTTTTCGTTATTACTTCACCGATTTTACTATCCAATAAACCCAATTTTCAAGAACTCAAGTGCACAACAAATAAAGGATAAAAAGTTAATAACTTACAATTTGGGTTTTCCGCAACAAAATGAAAGGAAACCGCTCTGCATAATCTGCACATACAAATCTAACACCAATGTTAACAACAAATAAGATATGGTCCAAGTAACCCATAAACTTAGATCACTATAGAAGAAAGATTATATAACCGATCTTTGCAGTTTCAAAATCACACATTATAATTTCACTCTCTCTTTCTCAAAACGGCTCATTGGCGCAAATCGAGTAAAAATTCGCTTAGTATTAAAACGACTGTGGAACATTCAAAACACCATTTTTCAACTCAAAATTTACAAACGGAAAAATAAATTAAATAATGGCTCAAATTACAGTAAGTATTTTTTGTTTTTGAACTGAATTGACAGAAAACTGACTTACCCTTAATGTAGCCACTACTGATCCTAAACATCCTGTTGATCCTTGTTAACTGTCAAAGCGATGACGAAGCCCGAAGATTGAACAGAAGACGTCCAGGACAACAATACCAAAGTGGGAATCCATGTGGTCGTTTCTTGGGTTTAAGTTATATCAACCTCAACTATCATTTCGATTGTGGAGGCGGCTACGACCACAACTATGGCGCATCCAACCACCATGACTCCCTAATAGGACAAGGACAAGGAGGGCATCATCAGGGTCATCATATGCGTCCTCAGAAACCTCATCGTCCCCAGCATCAGCCGGGGGGTGGTTTCCAAGGCAATTTCTTCGACCGTCCATTCTTCATGGGCCTAGGTAACTTGGCCACCGGCTTGGGTACTTTCGGCAACAACTTAGCCAGTAACTTTAACAATGGTCCACCTGGGGGCGGCAATTTCTTCGACGGTTTCGATGGCTCGAGCATTTTACAGAGTTTCACCAGCTTGTTTTCCGGTTTCGGTGGCTTGGGGGGCGCTCTCGGTAGCGGATCTTCAAGTTCTCCTCCGGTGGTAGCCCCAGTTAGACCAATTAGACCTCCTGGTACCACTACCATAGCTCCTCATCCTGTGGTTCCCATTGTTGACGCACGTCCAGTGCACGAATACTATGATGACGTGTCCGAAACGGTTGTGGCCACTAACAAATTGCCCTATTACAATAGGTTTCATCCCAATGGTAACAGTAGATATAAGCGCGACATTTTCAGGACCTTATTCAGGGCTCAATTATCGTGATGTTAACAAAACGTTGCGCAAGGTCAACAGGCAATTCAACAAGGCCATCAATTACTTCTTTTGAGCTCTCTTAAAATGGACGACCACAACAAGAAGTCAATTTAATAATTGCATCGAAGGACTTATATATTTTTATCTACTAGTTTGTTTTATTTCATTTGTTTTCAAAAATGTATCAAATTTTCACCTTCCGCCACATGTTTAATCGACTTTTCAACCATTTTTATTTTATTAAAAAAAAATTATTTAACTAAAATGATCTTTTTCGATTTATTTAAATGATTGTTTAATAATTTATTGTCGCTTTAAAGATTTTTTAATAAATAAGACATAATTGTTCACAGTTTCAATGCATTTTTTGACTATTTTAATTTTTAAGTGAATTAATAAACATATTTTCGTCTGCAAAAACATTTCATTGTGCTTTATTTGTATTAATTGATTTGATGTAATGTTCTTAGTTACATTTATATTCAAAGTAACTGTTATAACTGAATTTGAGCCATTTAAATTTTTTATACTTACATCATTATAAGAAATAATTAATTTTCTTATAAAAAATTTAAGTAATAAATGGGCACAAATTTTCATATTTTAAGAAACTCTTTGTCCAGTATTTAAATCGCCCGTATCCCAATTTGGCGACACAAACTTCTCCCATTGTCAAATTTGCAATCAAATTAAATGGCTTCGAATTGGTGAAACAATAAATTGCAATCCAATCACATAATGTTTTAGAGGATTCAAGTATTCAACAAAACAAAATAAAAAAGTTTAAATAATATTCCTTTGATGTTTATTCTGTTTACTCTTTACATCATCACGGACCTTAATATGAAATTACTATTATTTATATGGTTATAATACACAGTTACGATGATCAATTAATTAATAACATATAAAAAGTTAATAATAAATAAATACACAAGTAGGTATGTAGTGACTGTTCGCTTTAAGACGTCTTTGAACTGCTTCTTGCATTCTCATTAGACATTAAAAAAAAAAACACAAAAAATGAAGAAGCCAATCCATTGGTAATCATACATTCCTTAGGTAATCTAATTAATCAATTAATTAATTAACCGAAAAATTGTTTTATACATAATATATTTATAGTATATAGATATAGATCGTAAATTAATAAGAATTAATTAGCATTCTCTAATGTGCAATTATACAAATACGTACATACAAATTAATAAAGATAATAAAATAAAAACTCATGTACAAAAACAGATTTTTTTGTCTGCCTTCGATATCTACGCAGCGTCAACTTCTGAAGTTGCTTTGAAGTACACGCACGCACACACAAAAATAGGAAAGAAAAATAAAAATAAATTTTTCTCTTGAATCTCTGCTTAATCGACACATTTTTTTTTTATTGGAAAATTTATATATTTCCGAATCACAGTCCCATTTAAAGTATTATTTCTTTTTCATTGTTTTTTTTTTGTCAATATTTGAATTGTTTAAAACTTACAATTGCGATTTCGTCATTTATGCCGCTATGCTATTGTTTTTGTTTTGCTTTTAGCTTTTAGCATTAGTTCATTCATATATGTATAAATAAAACAGTCGAACAGATAAAATTTTACAAATTACAAAACATAAAATTAAAGATTAAAAAAAAATAATTGACAAAATCAAGGGTAATTTTCTTTTATGTGAACATTTCACAGAAAAAAATTATATGGCAGCAGGTTTCTTAGCTGGCTGTGTCGCGATTGGCACCGTCATTTCCATTCCAACAAACACACACACACACATGCACATACATAAAATTAATGTTTGCATTTGCTTTTTCATATAATAATCAATACAATAGTAATTATTATATTACCAAAAAAAAAAAGAGTCCTAAAAGTTAGCAAATATTAAAATCTAATAATGATAATTGTAGCACAGCCGTAGTGTAATATTTAATTATTACATACACATTATTTAAAAAGAGAACAAAATAATTTTCACACAAACATTCTGCAGCATATGATTCATACACACACACACAAACACACACACACATTCACGATTTTCATTGAAGCAGTCTATATTATTTGCGTACTTAAAAACTGTCCGAGGTTGTTGTGTTTGATTCGTTAAAAAGACACTGGAAATGCTTTGAATGCCGATATTTGGTCGTATCAATCCATATTACTTAATTAACATCCTATATTTAAAAAAAATTGACTAATTATCTCTCTCGGTCGCTTTCTTTCTCTTAAAAATTATTGTCAACATTATAATATATATATACATATATATATATATATATATAAGGATTTCTGCCAACTAGTTACGTGATAATTGATTTAAAAAATGGACTAAAAACGTTTAATCGATATTAGTAATTATTAACTTATTATGCATTCATATTAATAAATATATATATATATATATATATTTATATAAACGGACTCTTCTTTATATAATAAATAGTCTAATCTCATGTTTTGCGCTTTTTTTGTCGGACTATAATCATATACTTATATATATAAATATTACTATTTTTATCCATTTTTTGCTTGTTGTTAAAAATTTTTATACGTTAGACGTCATAAATGTACTAGTTTTTCTTTTTTTGTTAATTAATATCTTATATCAATTGTATAAAAAACATCAGTATAGGAAATCACGTGTTTTTTGTGTATGTGCTTTTTAGCTTGTTTTGTTTCCGCTTAGAAAATTACTACAAGAATTTCTTTATCATCAATCAATATAATAATTAATATCTAGGGGTAGATGAAGGTTAATATCACATTGGGGTCACTTGGGGGTGCGAAAGTAACGCAGTACGACGTATCCCAAAAACCGGAACACCACTAGGAAAGCGACCAGGACGACCGTGTTGGCCCAGAGAGGCAAATGTGGTCCTTGCACCTCCAGGATCGCCGACACTGGTATGTGAGTAGATTCTGAACACACGTTGAATTTGCTCGGGTGTGAACACCTAAAATTGGTTTTTGTTTTTTTTCATTCCAAAATTTCGAAAACATCCTAATATACTTGTACATATTTTTATTTCTTTTTTAGTAATAATTAATGATTTAGCTGGTTTTTGTTATTATATTACAATAAAAGCGATATAAGTAGGTTAAAATTATCATTATTTGTAATTTTTTTTTTTAGAAAATGTTTTGTTACTGTGTGCGGTTAAATGTTGCTTTCATTATAATTTTGCTATTTTTTTCATTTGTTTAAGGATAGAGCGTAAGTAACAACTACACAATTGCAAAGAAAATTTTTCCATTGCCATATCTAGGCCATGACTATTGTATTCTGTTGTACAACGATTTTTTTAGCTGTCGTTTATTGGGTTTTCTTACATAAAAAATAATTTTAATTTTCTATCAAAATAATAATAATATTGAAAAATTAAGACGCATTATTAAAAAAGGACCAAATTAGAAAAACTAAAAGCCACGAAAGAAATGGAAGTAATCAAAGTTCTTCTAAGTAAAAGCACTTTTATTTTTACTATCATAACTAGATTAAAATAGAAAAAAAAAGTACTTACAAAATGGGCATTCCTTCGCTAAACTCAACAATCTGCATATTTTGGTAAGCATAGTGAACCATGGACAGGTACCTCATCCAAGTGAGCCACGAGGGAATATTGGTGGCCAGGTAGCCACCGAAGAGTTGCGTCGCCAACGTATAGAGTGCACTAATGGTAATACTAACTTGCATGTCCATGCATGCGGCGCCAATGAAGAAGCCTACGCTCTGGGCGACGATGGTATTGAGTAGCAGGAACCCGAGCAGGGTGATGAACACAATCGGCGAATGGAATCCGAGCATCGGATACGATATGAGATGGTAGATGGCCGGCAGAGTGACCGTTAATGGTAACTCGCCGACCATCTTAGCCAAATAGTACGCGCTGAGTCTGTACGCCCCCGATTGTCGCTCCTTGTTGATAACCTCCCGCTCCGGCGGAAACGAACTGAGAGCACCGAAGTGCGCGAATAGCATCCAGTACGTCGTCGAGAAAAACATCCAACCCTGGATATCGTGCAGGGCCTCTTCACGTCGTTCCAATTGAAACCAAAGGAGACCGGCCATCAGGCCCAAACCTATCGTTTGGACCCAATTCAATTTGGAAAGCATGCGCGGACGGGCCTCTTGGAAATTCCGCTGCGATAACACTTTAAATTGCGTCCAGAAACTGGTGGGCCACGAGAAATAACAATCGGAATCGCTGGTCTCACTGCTCGAAGACGAAGCATGCGAATGGGTGTCTAGCCATAAACGTCTCACGTCCGGTTCCATCGAATTCAGAGTGTCTTCAGATGGTAGATTACTATTGGTCATTCCTGAACAAAAATGAAAAGAAAACATTTACCAATATTGCTATTAAAAAAAAAAACTATAAATAAAGTCGCTCACGGTCCAAATGTGCAAATGTGACATGATGCGTGGGGTCTATGACGCGTCCTCCTTGGTCTATGAACTTCTCCTGCAGGAAAATGTAGTCGTGCAATTCGATGGGGTAGTCTTTAGCTTCGCGCGCTTGTCGAGCGGCGGCAATGATCTTCTGACGAATTTCTACGGAGCCCTTCACTTGTTCCACTGTAAAAAAAAGGCCAAGAGTTTATATGACATTACAAGCTATCCAATTTCAAGTGAGGAATTTTGAAACACAAAAAGAAGTTATGAAATTAAGAAGACTTACAAATAAAGTCGGCCGGATTGTAATGGGGCATAATGTGAAGACCTACGCTGGCAAAATGGTCGACCACTTTGCAGGTGTCACCGAAATAGGCCGTTTGGCCGCCACAGAGCAGAAGAAGTTTGTCGCACAGATGGAAGATCTGACTGGAAGGCTGATGAAGCGTGACCACCACCGTTTTCCCTTCGGATACCGCGTACCTCTTGAGGGTGGTCATCAGGTTGAAGGCAGCATAGGAATCCAAACCGGAAGTGGGTTCCTAAAGCATAAAAAAAAAGATACAGAAACACTTACAAAAACAACAACTGGGAAATAAACCTACATCTAAAAGCATCAAAGAAGGATTCGTGAGCAGCTCGCAGGCAATATTGGCTCGTTTCTTCTCGCCACCGCTGAGGCCGCGTTTAATGTAGTCCCCAATGATGGTGTCTTGACACGGTCCCAGTTCCAACACATCAATTATATGATCGACATATTGCATCTTTTGCGAATGGCTCATGGTGTCCGGCAGTCTTAATCTGGCAGTGTATTCGAGTGTTTGACGCAGAGTCAGATCGGGAAAGAAGATGTCTTGTTGCAAGACGTAGCAGATTTTGCGCTTCCAGCGTTTGCAGAGTTGGTCCCGATTCAGGTAAATGTTGCCGCTGTCGAGCCGGAGGCGGCCGCTCAGGCAGTTCAAGAGGGTGGTTTTGCCGCATCCGGATGGACCCATCACGGCCAACAGTTGGCCGGGTCGCACCAGGCCGTCGACGTCACGCAGGATCTGTCGATTGCCCACGCTCACTGTGAGGCCGCGGAATGCCAAGTGGACCGGCAAGGGCCGGTGGTCCGTTATTAAACATGGAAACTGAACCGCTGTGGAGTCCGACCTTTTAAATAAACAAAAATATTTTTTGTTTTAATTTCGTTCTACCTTTTAGTAGTTTTTGTTTTTGTAAAATTCTTATAAAATTTACAGCATCTTGCTGTGTTTAATTATTTGTTATTTTTTACTTATTATTATTTATTAATTTTTAATTAAATTGCGATTAACAGACAGAGTTAATTCGAAGCAACATCAACTGCATTAAAACAATATTAAGTGGCAATAAAAAGTCCAATTATCTTTGAAACTTACGTACTGCTAACAATAACGATTTAATGATACGGCAGAAAATATTACCAGCAAAAAATTAATTTTAACCATTGCAGAACGATGCAATGTCTTTTAAAAAGTGCACTTACTTGTAACTCAATTAACATTCATAAAACTGCAATAACAGTCGTTTAAAATACAATTAAACATTACGAAGTACTATTACGCCGACAAACACTTCCCAATTAACATTCTGGCGAATGTGAGTTGAACATTTTTATGCAACCAACGCAGAAAAAAATATTCATTCTAACATTTTAATACCATTAAATTAAGAAGCATGTTAAAAAGCAGCAAAATTAAATATTCTGATATGCTGGTAAAACAAAACGACGCCGCAATAGATGAAAAAAGAGACAGGGCACTCAGAGACAAATAAATTGCTCATTAAAGAGAGACTTTCAGAAGCGTTTCCCAATAGACCATAAGGAAAAATAAAAAACACGAAACACTTAAAGCAACTTAGACGCAATGCAACAGAACGCAATTACGTAACGAGTAAGCAGCAAGACGACGAGAAAATGGAAGCAGTAACAACAGTTCAACAACAGCAGCAGCAGCAGCCGCCGCACAAGAAAACGATAGCTTCAGCAGGAGAAGACGAAGACGACGACGAAGAAGAAGCGGAGAAATGATTGAACGGTCCCCGAAGTAAATATAGCCCAAAGACCTTAAAGAGACACCACACGAGGCGCGCTGTTTCTTCGCGAGCGCGCGCGGAGGAGACAAGTTCACGGTTACTTAGCGCGATTAAAATTAATTGGATATTAGTAGTAGTCGAAAGGCAGCAGCGTGGATTATGCTCGTTTTACAACTAAATAGATATTTATAAAGGCCTATTTATAAATTAGAGATGTGTTTGAATAGCCAGCCTACATGTACCTAGCTACCTTTAGCCACGGTTATTTTTATGACAAAATCATCAGCTAATGCTGCCGCCACAAAAGGTAATAATTTTGCCACCAAAAATCATCATACATTTTAATTACATTTAACTTAAATTTAATCATTTATTGGCTGGCATTAATGCGAAAATTGTTGAGAAAATAAACAAAAGAAAAGCGTTAACAACAAGCAACACAACCGATGTAATAAACAAAACAAAAGAGCATCATCTTGTGAAACACTTAAGTCACTCAGTCTTTGTGTGGGTATAGTCTTTAAACAACGGAACTATTTTTTTTTTCTTCATTTGGTGTCCCAGTATTCTCTCTGGTAACCTACTGACCCATCCAAGTTCATCGACCCATCCAGGACATTCGGCTGCCACTCTCGTAAGCGAGAAGCGAAAAGACACAGCCTCACAATGGATGCATACAGGCTTCGAAGAGGCCGCGCGTCCGTAGAAGAGACGGCGATTGTCGCTATTTGAACCTCTTCGTCGGGTAAATTTTAATAAACCAAACTTTTTTTTTTATTAATTTTATTTTTGGAAGCACATTGTATGTAGTTCAAATCTTGAGGATTTTTTTCTACTTCAAAATACGCATTTTTCATTCAAAATTCATTTAAATTAAATCACTGTTTTTTTTTTGCATTTGATTTCTGGATTATTTAAATTAACAAAAGGAACTTTAATGGAATAAATCAGCAGACATGTTGCATTATACAGGGTTGTCAGTGTATTGACACAGTTGGTTAATTCATTCTTGAATTTATTTAATGAATTCGGTTTTCTTATTAACAAAAAAAAAATATGTAAAAAAGAAATTATGCATATCTTAAAAATTGTTTTGTATAAATTTTAAGCAAAACAATTTTTATGATTTGCCTAATTTGTTTTATATTATAATAAAAAGAGAAGTACTAATAAAAATCTTGTTTTTTTTTATTACAATTCAGTAATAAAGCCTTTTAAAAAATTGAACACTATTGATAAGGTTAAATGGGAAAAGAGCAAAAAAAAAATTTTTTTCGATCGAAGATCAATCCTAAATAAAAGTTATTAAAGTAAAGAAGTAAAAAAAAATAAGTATAATCAGATTGAATGATGAAAATTTAATAATAAACTACAAAAGAGATTCCTTTTTATTATATCAAATATATGTAGTAATAATATAGTTTCCTCGCCAGATAAAAAATTTTAAATCATTTTTTTATCTGTGCTTATGTGAATATTACATACATTTATTCATATGTAATAAATTTTAGACCTTGTAAGTTGAAAATATCTTTACTATAATTAAAAAATGATAAATGAAATGAATCTTTTCAGAAAGCAATTTTAAAATAATGATACTATATTCTTTTCCATTTTTGGGGACAAACTCTAGATATTATTTAATAAGAGGCATTTTATTAAAAATAAATGTATAGCAATCAAGTAAAAAAAAGTATAAATTATATTAATTAATACTTTAGAAAGAAATTTTTAAATAATTTCAAACTGGATTTTATTATAATAGTAATAACTAGCCAACCCTGTAGTTTACGCGCGGATCCACTAAAAGGTTTTCTAAATTGCAAAACCTTAAACAAAATAATTCGTTAGGTTAGACAATGGGACATGAAATTCATTCCACATACGAAATTTTCATAAATAGGAGAAAGGATCATTAATTATGAATTTGTGTTTTAATGAAGTTTTTTTTATTGCGGTTGTTATATTCATTTATTTTAAATCAACATTTTTTTGAAACTGTGTGGAAATAGTATTGAAATTAGCCATTAGATCTGACAGCTAGCTAACTAACTAAAAATATGACACATTTTTATTAATTACGGCTCTTAGTTGGGCCCATTTTACTCCTCTACGTGGTGATGGGGATGCCTATCCATTCACCACCCCATATCTTGCCGGCCGTGGGATTCGAACCCATGACGTTCGGTATTGTAACCGGAGTTCGAATTAACTAGACCACGGTCCCGGCTAATTCATTTACTTAAAAAATATATTATTAAAAAGTAAAATAATAAATAAGAAAATATTTCAATTCGGGACAGGAGGAGCATGGCAAAAAATGGTTGCATGAACAAATTTTCAAAGCACGCACTTTTGAAGCATACGGAAAACTACGGCAAAAACATCCAATTGATTGACTGAAGTTTAAATTTAAAACTTCCAGTTTAAAATGGCAACCCATAGAAATTTTCACTTTTTTTTAATTTATCGGGGCTTTTAAAGTCTAAAAACGAGCCTATGCACAAAGCAAATAAAAAAAATGTAAGTCAAAAGAGTAGAAAAAAACCTAACACAACTTGTTCAAAACACTAACACGCACGAAAATTATCAAAGCACCCACATGGCCCTTCACTTTCATGTGCGTGACACGACACAGCGTGTCACGGCGTGCATCGGGCTTTTCTTCCTCAATCGACCATCTCTAATTTTAAATTTTAATAAAATATTATAAAAACATATTTTGTCAATATTTAAACTAAAATTGTCATTTTTCAATGGGCTAATAATAAAATCTATTAAATTATGTATAGGAATTATTGAAAAAAATTCCAAAATATTAAATAAAATTTTCGGTTTCAGTGAAAATTAAAAAAATAAAACAAATAAAACCTAACTAATAAAACGAACACCGAAACTTAGACTTTTACACTATTAAAACAATCAACAACTTTAAAATAAGAACAATAATTAACGGCAATTATTAGAAACGTTGATTGACGAAAAAAGTCACGGGTAGCACGCAACAAATTGGCAAAAGCTCGCTCGGCCAATTTATCGCCGATGAATCGACGAGGTTCACTAACCGACCGACTATACACACTTACACTTACCAACAAATTGGCAAAAATTCAGCATATAGTATGCGAACACATGAGAGGAACAGTTTGATGGTCAATGCACCGAAAATTTGCGCCCAGTAGCAATTAAAGCCAATTGTTCAAAAAAAAACCCAAATGAATTCGCTCTACCCATAGTACATATCTATAGATCATTACCAGTAACGAGAGAAGAACAAAAAACCAAACCCATCTTTTTCGAGGGTCATCACTGGGTCAATGTCTGAATTAACACAGTGTCAAGTGTCGGTCTTTGGTCTCTTGTATATTCTTCCACTTCTTATACAGCTCAATCTTTAATGATGAATGAACGATGGCATATATTTACAAAGAGCAGTCCAAAGCGGAGGACTACCAAAAAGAGGAAATTAAAGCGGATACAGCCTGCTTTACGATTTATACTTCAGCAACAGCAGCAGCAGCAGTAGCCGAAGATGCATACAAGAAGCAGTTTTAACGGCTTCTGTTGCTGCGCTGCTACTGCATCCTTATAAATTGATCGAGTAACGGCACCTCGAAATTAGTAGGTGTCACAATTATAAAACGTCCAAGTACTTTGTCACTCATCACTAACAAGAAAAGCAGCAAGCAAAGGAATCCCTAATTGATTTCTTCACCGAAAGAAGAAATGGCTGTTGCCACGGCGTGCAAACAATTTCACCCGTTCCATCAGCAGCATTGACAGCAGCAATGTAACAATAATCATTTCCAAGTGTGTGTGTTTGTATAAAATGTATGTATACAAGTGCGGCCTGATTATGAGTGTGACCTACTGCAAATGTTTAGTGTCAACGACCCAAACAACAACATTGCAAACTTATAAGAGACGACATTCAATAAGAGCTTTTCCAAATTGCCATAAATTGCAACCATTTTCGAGTTAATTGCATGTGATCACTTGTTGATTTTTATATGATTAGAGTGGTTAATTAGTAATTTCGGTTGCTAGCTACTAGCTTATGATAAATAATAATGTAGTGTAGTGGCATGGGATCGTTTTAATTGAGTTTCGCATGCGTATGATGGCGGTTGTTAAGGAGCTCTTTTGCAATCATCGGCCAATTAATGAGAGGCCCCTCAATTTCCTTCGATGCTGCACACAGTAACGCTGTTAAGAGGGACAGAGAGAGAATGTAAGTACGGAGAGCGTCGGTTTGCGAGCGTCGCTCTAAAATAGACCCGCTTCCCGGGTCAAAAAACGCGCCTCTTTTATATCATCCGTGCTAGATTCCCGTTGTTTGCGATGATACTTTGCCAATTTTTTCAGTCGCCTTTTTTCCCTTGCTTGCGTATTTAACAAATTTTTGTTTTATTTTTGCGTTTCTTTTATAAATATACCTATACTGCTAGAAGTGTTTTCATTTTTACTTGTTGGAAGTTTGCTTATTTTTATAGATTCCTGAGGATTTGGAATTAGCAGGGTTTTTAAGGGGCTGTAAATTAAATTATAATGCAAAATTATTTCAGATTTTTAATGTTGTTAATATTATTATATATTATCTGTATGTTTTCAAAATGTAATGTAATGTTTTCAAAAGTAAAATAAGAATGTTCTCAAAAATGCAAAAAACATTTGATATTTAAAATGAAATTTTATACTAAAATTATATTAAAAATCGAGGTAATTTGTTTAAATAATTGACATAATCATCTGATTTTAATAAAGTTGAAAGGTTTCAAAAATTGAGATTTAAG
>JASKGO010005803.1:0-26193 GCA_030556065.1 Holobus sp. GC000080
GATGGTACCTTTAAGCAATTTCCTGCACGCGAATTTCATTCATCATCATTCCGCATTTCTGCAGCATATACACTACTCGTATGTGCACTTGCAACTTCTTTACTTTTCAGCATATTAAATTAATCTTTTCGTGGCAAAAGCACACATCAATTATTTTAAAATTTATATCGTTGCATAGGACATAAATAATGTTGGAAATTTCAAATGGACAGCATCATTTAATACCTATACGTTTATAAAATTATAAAGAAAAATTATAGAAGGAAAATTATAAAAATAGGAAAATGGAAATGGAGTCTCAGGTGTGCAGCACAAAGGTACAGTATATGGGAAACTCAATACGGTGAAATAATTGTTCAAGCGGGCACTTATAGTGTGGGTATAAATTGCTAAATTGCGCCGACGAGGAAAACCTAATGGAAAATGCGTTTTGCATGTAACATTATACACAACATTAATTCCTAGCGTAATGGACCCGCAACGTTTAATTGCAAAATTGCTAAACGCAATCACTGCGAATCATTACGATTGCGAAATTTAATTTTTGCCTAAAATGTCACTAAACTATTCTAAAATTTGCAAAAAAAAAAATTAATTTTTTTTTTTAACCAAACTCTAATTAAGTTATAAAATTATATAAACTAAAGGGGAAAAACCCAGCTTAAAAAATGTTCATTAAACATACATCCAGGACATTTGGCAAGCATACCCCATGGGTCCTGGGGCTAGCACTAGGGGTGCATATTTGTCTGCTCTAATCCCCCAATCTATTGATGCGCACAAAGCACAAGGCGCTAATCCGACAAAACGACTCAATGCGACAACTCAACCAGCGACAAATGAATGAAAATTGCGTTCGCATTATAATAATGATATAATCAGAAAACTATGCAGCAACTGCAATTTTCCATTTCCCATACATCTCATAATCTCATTGTGTTCACGCCTAATAAAATCGCGCACGCAATTTTTCGCCACAATTTTTACAAACAATACAGAAACCATTAATTACAGTATATGTTTCTAATTGATTTATAGTTAATTTAAAGGAGGAAAAAAATGCATATAAATAATTGGTGATTATGGAAAAAAATAAAATGTAAAACACGCAATACTTGCCTCTCTTTCCCTTACGATTTCTTACATTCTCGCTGTGCATATTTACATGTAGGTATATCTAACTATCTATATCTATAATATAAAGTATAGCATGGTATAGTATTTGTTATAAATTACTAAAGACGAAACTGATGCTGATGGCCTTGAATATTGTACGTACATTATTTATATTATTAGTATTGCGCCGTGTTTTATGATCTGTGAAGTAAGACACGCATCGTCGATCCGCTATAACTCTTTTTTTCCTATTATAATTGTTGCTATTCTTGTAATTTATTTACTAGCACATCGGAAGGTAAGCTTCTGATGGTTGATGGTTCTCGTCTACAAGACCGCTATTGCCCTCCATTTCTAAATGCTACTATATGCGCGCCTATTAAAAACAGATCAATAATAATATACAATATTACTTCAATTGATTGATTAGTTATTCTTGTTTGGAAAAATAATTAATATGAAATTAATATTTTAAAGGGAAAAATATTTAAAATCAATAGCCACTGATTTCAGTTAAATATGTTTTTAAATTATATATTTTTTAAGAACAAAATCTTCTAATAACTTATTTTCATCAGCGACTTTTATAAAAAAAAAAAACAATAGTAACCTTTGAATTAGTTATACAGTAATTATTCGCTTTCAAAAGTAATGTTAATTAAAAATGTTTAACTAACTAGTAAAACCACTAAGAAAATGGCAAACAAATAAAAAATTTAATATATCCAAGCAAAACAATAAATAAAACGAAACAAATAATTATAATGAAAGGCTAAATTTAAATTTAAAGTGTTTCCCTGTAATCAACAAAATTTATTTTAGCATATATTTTTCTTCATTAAATAAAAATAATTTAAAACTATAAATGAAAATAACCCACCGTCAATATACTTCTCGATTCTTTATATTATTTGAAGAGTCGCCACCAATTAAAATTATTCATACTGAGCATAACTACTGAATATTAATTGCGATTTACAGTTGGGGAAAAGGGCACGTGCCTAATTTGCATTCGCAGACTTGACACATACACAAAATACTCATTGGCTTTCCAATATAAACTCGCCTCTCCTTGTAAATGAAGAGAAGCAGCACTTCATCCCTCTTCAATGTGCACACACATCCACACCCAAGCAAAAAAACAAAAACACAGGGCAAAACTGTCAAGCATGTAGAAAAACCAAAATCGTACAAAAAAAAAGAATGCTATTATAATGGAACGAATAAGGAAGCAGTAATACAAATACATCGTTCAAATGGGAGGGTTGTTCTCTCTTCACATCCACTAAACTCAATGGTATCATAATCATTGTATGCCCGGGTGCAATATAAATTGGCAGTCGTCGGGAGACCTATACAGCGATAACGACACCAATCATCATAACTATAATAATAAGGATAATGGAACAGATATGTTCTATATTAAATATTTATAGGACACCACTGATTCTGATTTCTTATGATGATGTTTTTCATCAATCACTTTTCAGATTAATATACAAAAAATAATAATGCATTTACTGCAAGTTTACGATTAGGTTTATATTTTATTTCTTAGAGCAATAAAAATGATTAATTTATCAACACTCACATTTTATAGAACTTAAAAAAATAAAATAAAACTTAACATATATATTTTTTATTATTAATTTGAAATTGGAAATAGTGTTTGCGAAATAAAATTTATTTCAGTGCCTTTTTAATATCTTCATAAGTGTAGAAAAATAGAAACTGAACAACAGTTTTTCGTTGTAAAAAAAATACGATTTTTGTATTTTATGTGAGCGCAACAAAAAAAGAAAGTCAACGAAATTTGCAACGACACGAGGAAACCTGCATTGTTAGTACTTTTACCAACGAAAAAAAAAATAATTTTTGATATTTTTTAAACAAAACAATTTTGATGCCATCAAATTTTACTTACTTTCATTGTTATATAATTTTTATTTTTACCAAACAAAAAAAAAAAAAAGAAATGTGCAAGAAAATACAAAAAAGGTTTGGAGGCGCCGGGTATCGATCCCGGTACCTCTCGCATGCTAAGCGAGCGCTCTACCATCTGAGCTACGCCCCCTGTGCACTATCTTTAGGACCGCTTTGGACAACAGCAATCCTCCGACCGAATATTGCTCTACATACGCATTTTAATTTATTATTAAAAAGTTAATAACAATTATTAACCGGAAGCAATATTCTACCTAAGACGCAGATGTACATTATTAAATGCTTAACCAATATAAGACAATACAAGGCTTTTACTACAACTATAACAACAAATCTATAATTTACGTTTTTAGTTGTCTGTCTTCTTGTGTAAAAGGTACAAAGAATATAGATGGATGGTTGAGAATGAGCGGATCTGCTTGAATTCACGTGAAAGTAGATCGCGGAGCGCAACGGTGGTGTTCGGCTCTGATTGCAACAACACAAGTATATTCCTTCTCATATAACAACAACTTTTTTACTTCTTTTCCACAACTTAACAAATCTGTTGCTTCCTTCTTTCAAAGCGCATTTATTTATATTTACCAAAAACAAGGCTTTTTTACTTTTTACTTGGAAAAAAATACTTGTAGTTCAATCTAGCCCCATGGCCAATGGTATTTAATAGTTTTATCAATGGTTCAAGTACATAAACTAAAAACGCAAACCAAAGAGAATGACGACAGGTGCAAGCCGCAAAATGAATATTTGCTTTGAAAAAAATTCTTTGTTATATTTTTTTATGATGATGATGATGATGATGATGAATACCTAACAAAATGAACATTTTTGATAAACAGATATAAACATGAAAAAGGGAAAACGTTCAATTAATTAATTAATCAACGCTGGTTATACTACTTTGAAATTCAGGGAAAATTGGACGTGCCACGCTAATATTCAACGACCATTAATATTTGGAATGCAAACAGCGAGCACCTATATGTCGGTACAATTTGTAGGTACACCGTGAATGCATTAATATTGTACCTCAATACATACACACAGCATTCACGAATTGCTTCCGGTTTTGGGGACGTTGCCATTGCAATCATTAGCGTCATCAGTAACCGGCGAACTAACCAACTATTCACCGTATGCGCCATCCATAAAAATTTTGGACATCAAACAATAACTAACACATACACACAATGATCGGAAAATTTCAAAGCGTTTCCTTGTTTTAGAGTTTTAAACAAACAAAAAGACGAAATTATCAAAAAACCTAAAAGATTAAACATAGAGGAATTCCGGAAAATCTGAATTTAAAATTGTTAAACAAATCTTCAAAAGAGAAAGACTCGAAAAACAAAAAAAAAAACGAAGAAAACGGAAATTGCAAGCCTCCGCAATCCGTTTAAAACCATTAAACGCTGAGTGAAATTGCCGACAGAACTTGAATCCTTTCATAAAAACTCACTTATGCATTACGCAAAACCAAAACGTAATTTCAAGACGCAACAAAATAAATTAAATTCCCAAGAAACGCTACAAAGAAAATGTAACTTACCCTCCAAGTGGCCAAGAAGGTGGTTGCCAATAAACTGCCGATGCAAAGAAAAAACAGTGGCAGCAGTTGCGCGACGATTTCAATAAAGATAAAAAAAAATGAAAAAAGTTGTAATAAGGCACCAACAACAAACCACGAGAAAGAGAGGCAGTAAAACAAAAGGGGAAGCTTTCGAACCGCAAATGACGTCGCGACTTTTTGCAACTTCCGGAATTTAATTTCTACGGTTTCTTCGTCGGTCGCTAGTCGCCCGTCCCGATCGTTCACCAACTTTTCCGTTTAGCTATACGTGTAGATAAACTTGCCGATTACTTTTCTTCACACGAAATCTACAGGACACTCGCTTTTCGAATCAGAAATGATGCAATCGAATTTACTACAAATAAGACACACCAGACAATTGTTCGAAACGGTAATTTTAAAATAAATGCAATTCTTTGCGTACGTGCCTCGTTTTTGTGTGAATAATTTATGAGAAAGAAACAAAAAGTGCGCTCGCAATCGGACGATCTTCCAGCGAGGAAGTGCGGAACTGTAATGAACTCGCAGGCCTCCGAGACCAGCAAACACCGGGTCGGGAGAAGAGGCCCAACGAGCGAACGAACGAACCAACGCTCTCTGTGTGTGTTGTTTCACTTACCGGTCCGACACAAACAGACCGCGGAGGAACTTTACGTTCGTCGGCCAAGAGAAAATGATTTAGACGTAATAATACCACCGAACAAGTGAACATTACATTATTGTTTAAATTCAAACTAACAGAAAAAAATTCTCATAAAAAATAAATAGTAAAACAAAAAACCAAAATTTATGTTTGAGGGAAATTTTCCATTTACACCAAGTCGTAAAATATTTGAGGGAAAATTTGGGGAGCAAAGAACATCGCAACCGAGGAAGAATAAGAACGTATATTTATTTATTATACATGTAAGTGCCACCCTCACTAGGACCGTCTCCGGCAATGTGTAGTTTGTAGCAAGTGCAAGAACTGGCTGGCTGGTGGTAGGTAGGTAAAATAATGCAATGAATGCAAGAGCTAGTAAGCAAGCAATAGATGGGTGGAATGGAAATCAATAGTGGCACACCCTTCTTGCAGCGAGCCAGCAAGCAAGCAAGCAACATGACACACACACACCGTGGGGTGGCTGGTCTGTCGCCCACCCCCCAAAAGAACCACTACTCACTATCTGACCCCGACCGTCACCTCCACTTCGACTTTCATAAATGCCCTTTTCGCTATATTACCAGTATAAGGGCAACTTAGCGTCAAGTACTAATCGATTTCCCATTTGAATTTCATACGCACTTCAAAAACTTTAATTATAATTTGCATATGCAATTAACCAAATTAAAAAAATAATAATAAAAACTAAATTGCATTTAAAAAAGTAACGATAATAAAAATAAAATAATTTCGACAGGAAAAAAGCGCATCGTTAATTGAGTGGTGGAAACGCTTTCTTTTTCAAATCAAAAACGTTAATTTAAAAAGCAACGCGCAAACATTAGAACAGCTAAACCAATCGTTAGCACTATCATTATCATCAGTCGAAGCGCGCCAGTTAATTAAGCCATATAATTTCCCATCGGCCTTTGTGTTCGTCCATCATTCCATTTTTATTCGATTTTTTATAGCTCTTTAATACTAATTTCAAGAGCAGTTGATGCATAAACAAATAGCAAAAATGATCGCCTTAATTAACGTCCTTTACGCTACGCAACTCCTCTCTAATCTGTAAAGACTTACTAAGCGAATTTTTAATTGAAACCGCATAATTATCTCTTTCCAACGACCGATCGACCGCTCGTTTGTTCAGCAGTCTGCAATTCTCCGATTTCCGAACATAGAGCGTATTCAAATAGGAAGAGAAAAACAAAAAAAAAAAACATCAATTACAATCGGTATTTAGTTTTAGAATGTAAAATAAAACGACTGCAAACTGCAACCGGAAAGGACTGCAAAAATGCAATTTAGATTACCCAAGTAATAAATTTCCCTCCCATTATCAACAACAACAACTAAAAATAAAAAACCTACAAAACAAAAAGCAAATGGCTTTTTAAAAACACATAATTCCTTTTTCCATTAGAGTGATATGAGTAAAATTTGAACTAATAACCAAAGAGAAACATAAAAAAATCAACAACACTTTAAGACTTAGGTGATTAAACCGGGTGCTCGAATGCTAGAAGAAAAAGCGCGTCAATTTGCTGCTACTTTTCCATGGTAAACGTGGCAAATACGGTAATCTGTCGATGACTAGGCTACCCCTCTCACAGCACACAGAACAGCCAGACAATATTCTTCTACAGCAGCATCAGCAACAGCATCAGTAGCAGCTAGCAGAAGTAGCAACAGAAATAGTTAAGCACGGCAAAGAAGCGTTGAAGATCGCTCGTAATAACGACTAAAAGATGTAAAGATGACGATGATGCAGCAGCAGCAACAGCATGCGGCGCGACGAGGAATTCGCAAAAACGACCGCCGTAAATGAATAGCGCAGTCATACCATTGGCATCATGGGAGAAGAAACCAAATACTCTGTGGTACTCACTTTTGCAAGAATTTCGGATGCGGCGAAGAGCACGCACAGACACTCACGTTCGCTCGTTATTTGCGTACACGCGTTGCGAATAATAGCTTCGCCGGACTTCTTCTTCTTCTTCTTCTATTGCTGCCTCGGCGTTCGCTTTGCGCGCAAAACGAGAAAACCGAACAGAAGCGCAAAGTCTGTTGAACTATATTTAGAGCAGATAGTCGTTTTAATTGCAATTACCACACACTCACGCGCTAGGACTCACTTCTTTGTACACTTACTGCCCAACTCTGCCGATTTTGTCGGCGATAAATTACCGCAAAAGCGAGAAAAAGGCATGTGCTGCTTATCAACAGACCAACAGACTATCCAAAACAGATACATTTAATTTAATTCCGCGGACCGCATCGTATGCAACTTTTGTAACTTAACGTTCATTAAAACTTACCTTCGCTTTATTTTGCAAAGGAATAATTTTATGAATAAAAAGAAATAATAAAGAGCGCTTCCAATTAAACGATATTATAATAATAAATAAAACACACTTACCAGGATTCTCGCGGACGGCTTTGTAGACCTCCTCAGCAGCTTCCACTTCCTTCAGATTGTCCCACAGTCCATCGCAGGCCAAAAGAATAAAATCCTCATTCCCTTCTAAATCGGTCTCGTAAATATCGGCCTGGGCACTTATATAGGGTTTGTACTCTGCATCACCTGCAATACAATCACATATCTTGTAAGTAAATGAGATGATGCAAGGAAAATTATTAACTTACCAATCGCTCTGGACAGAGACAACAGGCCGTTCACACGCCACTCGTTCCAGAAGATAACGTTGCCGCCGTTCTTGCTGATCCGGATGCGTTCGTCCTTTCGACTGGCTTTATGAGGATTCACGCATTGCGTGACCGCTCCTTGTCTGGACAGAATTGCTTGCGAATCGCCGACCCACGCGATCCAAAGTTTCTTTTCCTTCGGCCTTAACAGAGCACACACAGCTGTTGTGCCGCTTTTAAAGTCCTGTAAAACAACAATAACATTGGAATTTCAGTGCATGGCGGATAGCGGAACGCAAAAAACAAAGACCTACAAGGTATTGTTTTAAACTAGCAGGTTAACACTAACTAGCGCACAATTAACACTATTTTTGCAACTCTTTTGTATTAAAATGGCGTCAATTACTAACGTTTGCAACGATTTTGGCAGTCAACAACCACGGAACGGTTGATTTTTTTGAATTAGTGACTTCTGGTTGGCAGACATGAAATTACTAATTAGTTACTATTGGCGGCAAATTTAAAGTTGCGACTAAACTTTCAAGTCTCGTTGCTTTTTTTAAATTCAATTATTAAAACATTAGAATAATAAAATTCTAATTAACACAATATTGCAATAATCAAAAAAGACACTTACCTCAATTTTGCATTTCTCTAAAAACAATGCATCGGTCTTGATGAAGGCATCAATTAAGGCCTGCTTCGGATTCGCGCGGAAATGTTTGCTTTCCGCCAGGTACTGGTGAAAATGCGTCGCGCTATAAGCGGCCGCCTGTTGCCCTGCATGCCCATCAAATACGGCATAAAATCTGGACGGACTTGTCTCCTACAAAAAACCAACAAAAATCAGTATTCATTATCAACAAAAACAAGCAGTAATTAATTTACATGATCATTAAAAATGGTGTTTAGGTCGTGTATAACAGTGTGTCGGTCTTCTAAGGCTCTGCGTTTATTGCGGATGGCGCAGGTGCTGGTCGGTGGGTACGGCGTACCCGGGGACGGCAATGAATACAGCTCACTGTTGTGCAAATACCTGAGACAGACTTCGTTCAATTGCAATATCACAGATTGCATCAGTTTCAACGGTTCGTATGCTGCAAACAATTACACAAAAAACAAAACAAATTAGCAACGCAATTAATGAGTGTAAAGTGTAACAATGTAATGACAAAAGTTACCGTTCTCGTTGGCATTGTATCCACAAGCCAAGGGGTCCTTTTTGCAATTCTTTCGCACTTCATCGATTACAATTCTGATCAATTCGCTCATCAAGTGCTTCGGACATTGCCTACAACAAACAAAAATCTTATAATTTCCTTATAATCAATTACTATTTTTACACATTTTTTAAATATGGATAAACAAGGGGTTCTTTTTTGAACATATATTTTATTTTTACAAAAAAGGAAAAACAAAACAGAAAAATAGAGATGATAAAACAAACAAAAATAAGTTACAATTCTTAAAAAAATAAAATATTGCATTATAGAATTATAGAAACAGATCCATTACTTAATACAAACTGGATACAAATAAATAAAAGAAACATTTGTTACAAAAATATTTTATTAAGCTTTTGATTCACAAAGTCAGTCGGAAAAACAGTTTTATAATTTAAAAAATAAATCGATTTTCGCATTTTAGACAAATATTTTCCAAAGGCATTTTTTCATTTGCAATAATTAATAAAAACAGCATTGCCACCCTTTACTTCCACGTTAAACGGTAAAAAAAAAAAACTACAAAATCTGATGTATATTATCAAAAAATAGAGAGAAAATTGATTCATTTCGCGCTCGCGTTTCCCACCCCCGTAGCGCCCGTTAAACATTATCATCGTTTAGAAAAAAAGCGCGACGAAGCTTGACAATCATCGATTGGTCGAACTGCGGTCAACCAAAACAACGCCGATCATTTATATTTTCCCACAAATTCCAATATCGCGACCAACGACTCGGTACTCGCTTCAAACCGCATACAAATTCTCCATGCGATTTCTCAACACCGGCCTAAACTGACCGTACATTTTGGCCCACGCCTCTTCGCCAACATATTTCCGGTACTCCATCAGAATAAACTGCACCGTCTGACGCAGCTCATCGTTGACGCTGTTCCAAGAAGCCAGGGCATCGCAAAAGAAAGCTAAATCTTCATTAAGCACCTCCGGCTGTCTCAGTACTAACAAACAGAGCCCCTTGAAGGCAACCAATTTGCCATCGCAATCGCCCACGTTTCGTATGGTGGAGCACACTGGACGCATCATGGGTTTCAAATACTGAGACACCACATTGGGGCAGACCAAGCCGAGCGTGCACAAACTTATCGCCACCGTTTTGTACATGGTTTGCAAGCCATCCGTGGCCTGTAGGATTTCCAATGAATGCTCTACTATTGGCACCGCATAAGGGCTCATTTCTTCGTTTAGAGTCAAGCAGAGTTTACCGACGACCCATGCGGCATTGTTGCACGCACCGTTAAACCGCTTGTCTAAGTTTTCTATAATGGCCGGAAGAAAACTGGGCAGTTGCCCTTTCACAAAAGGTACGACTTCTCCTAGGAGAGCCAGACCCGCTTGGCGCATCATCAGAGCTTCGTCCTGTATGGCGTAAAATAAGTGGTCCACAATCGTCGCATTTTTCGAGAAACATTCTATGAAGCATTTATTGACGCCGGTGCTAAGTGTCACCAGCAAATCGAAAGAAGCGGCGGCCAAATCTTTTTCGTAACCATCGCCATCGCCTTTTGCATGCCCGTAGAAATCCTGCAGCACGTTGCAGCACTTATTGAAAACCACTTCGACGTACGGAGCAAAGTGCACATCCACCGAATGAATAATCATTGCGAAACATTCGCAAAGGGCCAAATATTCATCGGCCGGATAACTCTCCGACCAATTAACGAAACGCTCCACAATCCTAGGGACCAACATGTGAAATCCGAGAGCAAATTCTTTGCCGATGGCAGTGGCAAACGAGCCAATCGCATCGTAGAGCAAATACAAAGAGCGCACTTGGTACACTTCGAAACCGCGGAGGAAGGTCTCCACGATTATCTTCATGTGCGCCACCAGTTTGCCTTTGGCCTCCTCCTGAAAGTAACAGAACGACGAGATCGCCGCTCTCTGTACTCGTTTGTTATCGTCCAAACTGTGTTTGAGCATGGTGAACAGGACGTCGACAAAGAATTGGTCGTTGGTCACTATGAAGCGTACATATCGGCTGAGTGTCCAGCAAGTGATGGACCGAATCAAGGAATGATCGTTGTCCATGCAAGCGACTAATTGCGGTATCAAATCCGGCAGGATGTACGCGAGTCCTTCGAGACATCCATCGGCGATGGCGCCCAACGCCAAGATGCCCGATTCCTTAACGAGCACATCATTGCTGACGCACATTTCCAGGACCAAAGGTATGACGTATTTAATGATTTCAGAACCGAAGCTTACGGCTAGGGAGTCAATGGAGGCGGCGCTGCATTTCCGCAACGTCCAACCTATTTCAGGATCGTCGTCTTCTTCCAAAGCCCTGCCGAACGGTTTCACATCCTGAGGATTATCCCTCTTGTCCGTGTCCTTACCCAAAGTATCCTTTAAAGCGTGAAGTTCCGCCTCAGAGTATCTACAAATTTCACATTTATACAATTTTTTTAATCTAAAAAGTATTTGAAATAAAGAAACTGCTTAAAGAACTTTAAATAGCAAAGAAAAAAATTTAATAGGTAAAATAATTACCTCATATTGTGCAGAAGCACAGGGACCAATTGACTTAAATGTCCTCTGAGGATATCCTGACAATTGGATAACTTGGAGACCGAGAACCAAAATTCGCAAGCCTGCAGAGCAATCTCCTCGTAGGGGTTCTTAGTTTTCACCAGCATGTACTCAATCAGGTGTCCCAAATAGGGCAAAACATTAGCGTCCTGATTGCTAATATAGCAAATAAATCCTTGGCAAACCGACAGGATCACCTCTTCGTTGTCGTCATTAGCGGAAGCAATCAACTGCGCCAAATATTCTTTACACAAATCGTCTTTAACCAAACCATAATAATTCTGCAGCACCTCGTTTAAAATTTTAAACGCGTTTTGCCTAATCGGAACGGAAGAATGCCGAGTAAGAATCAAAAACTTGTGCAGCATCTTCTTGATGGACTCATTCAGAGTGACATGGTGTTCAGCAAGGAAATCCTCACAAATGCAAGCCATGGTGGTCACAGCAGACATCTGGATTTCCTCCTGCGTGTTATCCATCAGCATAGCAAGATGATCAAATAAATGCGGATACTTTTCAAGACCGCCCTTAAGAGCCAGCACCGTTATGATGGCTGCAACACTGGATCTGACCTCTTTGCTTGAATCCATCATTAGTTGCAAGCATCGAGTGAGCAAATCAGGAACTGCCAGCTCCACATTCACGTGGATCACTTGCAATAAATTGTTCTTTAGTATAAGTCCAGAGAGGGCTCTTATATTGTCATCAAAGAGTTGAGGCTTTTCCATAACATACAAGAAGTAATTGATGAACATTGGATGGCTCTGAATGAAGGCCAGTTTCTCCTGCACCTGCTTCTGGATCTCGTTGTCGGGCACCAGGGAATTCTGCAGTAATTCCAGCACCGAATTCAGCGTACCTTCATCGCAATTCCAAGTGGAATCCATTTCGTATCTCTCGATCACCTCGCTTTGAGGTTATGTCGAATTGATTCTTGTCGTTTTTCGCAGTTTTCCGATTGAAATTCGAGTTGGAAACTAACGAAACAGCTGTTACGTTATCGGAACATATTGCTAATCAAATAACTTACGCTAACTTCACTGCAGAATTGTTTTTAACAGCAAACTTTTGGCTTGCACCGCTGACCGGCACATAGGCTCAGTGGAGCTTGGTGTTTTTATTCTTAAAATGCGTAATCAATGTGTATTATACGCACAAAAGGGGAATGGAAGATTAATACGGAAAACAACTAGCTTTTTATCTCAAATCACACAAACTAGAGATGCAATTACTAAGTACGATGGCATGCGTCACACGTTTGTTGCATTACCATTACAATTACCACCCAAAACGAATGCGTGTAAAAAAAAAACAAGTTCGAAGGGCGCCGCTGTCGAAATATGAGCATATTTTCCAAGCATTTCCAAGTTCCGAGCTACATATCTTGGAATTAGAAATAATACGTAACATATAGAAAAACAAACCATAATAATAATGCAAACGTTGGAAACTCGTTGATTCATTATGCGTACCATTTTCTGCTTTCTTTTTTGTTTTCGTCCGCAAACAATAAAATTTAATGAATAATAATTAGACAATCTCGTCAAGCGCGCAAAGTTTCTTTCTCTTCTAGCCTTTGAGCTGTTTAAAATAAAAAAAGATCGTTGTTTTAATGGAAACCATGGAAACAAGCATAAATAATAAATATTATTCTACTTCTCAGATAACTAAACTGCAATAAAAAAAAAAAAGATTTATAATTTTAAACGATATATAAAAAAGAAAATTTTCGTTATGAAGAAAGCAAACTTTTTATGTTTGAAGCGAGCACAGACTTTCGAGACGAACGGTTCATTGTTAATTAACTCAATTAACCGGCCGGACACCATACGAAGAGCACAGCAATAAAAGTGCACTCTATTCGGACCAGTAATGCGCACATCCAGCACCGAGTAATTAATATGAAAAACAGCTTCGCGGTTCGTGCAAATAACACCGCAGCGGACAAGCAAAACCAACAATTATGTCATGCCAATGTAAATGTAAATGTAAATATACGCGTTTCTAAATATTATGATAAGTCACAGACTAATCTCTTGTTTCTCTTTATCAATGTAATTAACTAATAAAAAAACTGAAACCAAGGTACTTACTTTTCGGTGAGGTATTGTGTACTCCAGTCGATGATGCCACCGACGACTTCCTTGTTGATGAACTTGTAGCATCCCAATTTGACGGGCAACTGTTCCGGTTTGACCGTTTGCGCGAAGTGCTCGAAGAACTTCCGGTATTCCGTTAAATAGTCACCGTCCTTATTAGCCATCTCGTCTAATGACACTGCCCGGGACCGTTTTTGTTTCTTCGGTTACTATAGCGACCGCCACCTACTAACCTCTAAACAACGATATTCGTTTGTTGCGTTTTGTTTTTGCAATGCTGGCTTTATTTCAACAACAAGCAAGCATTTATTATTATCAAATGAACGTTGCCGCTGGAGCTGATGAGTCAGTGAATGAATGAATGAATGAACCTGCGCTGCTTTCCGATGTGCACACGCTCCAGCAACGCCGAACGTGAATTATGCTAATTTGCACTGTACACAATTTATTTTCCCTCTTGCTTGTTGTGTTGTGTTTACTCGTTAATTATTCGATAGCGTTCACCTACTACACAACGATAACACACAGTTGTAACATCGGGACATAACCCATCCTCCCCTCGCTGAATCTCCACTGCGCTCGCTTTTGCGTCACTAGAGGGTGGGGATGAATTTCTGGTGTCTAGTTCCAAATGAAAATCACTAAATTTACGCAGGGCGGCCAACAGTAACATCATATAAAGTACTAAAACAATAGAGTGCAATTATTAACAACAAATGTAAGAATTTACCAATAATTGAATGTTTACTTACTCTAATGCTACATGATACAACATTTCGGGTCTAATACCGGCTCTATTTCACCCTTCATTTCCTTATTTTTGATATTTAAATAGCTGTTTTCATACTCTTCTTGCATGTACTCTGGCAAAGGGCTGTTCCAATCCGCAGGCGGCTCCTTGCGTTTAGTCCACACAGTGTTTCCATAATGTCCTTTCAGTCTAATAAATCTTCTTTGTTTCTCATTGTCAATTATTTCATTCTTAAAAGCAAACACTTATTAATAATAAAACTTAGTCAAAACAAATAAAAACACTTACAGCTGCTTTTATATCTTCATTTTCTTCCCATTTTACACAATTATCATAGTCTCTTCTCCAAGGAGTGCAATCATGCATGTCTCCATCAACAAAATACTGATGAAACCTTGCACGGAAAGACCTGCAGTCTTTGTAGTTCCCATAATAGACATCACATGGTCTAATCTGAGAAAATTTCATTAAACTATCTAAAAATGTACACAAAATATACTTACCAGCCATGCATCCTTTGGTTTTTCCTTCTTAACTACTAGTTTTTCCTCATCATTGCTCATTTTCCCCTCAAGAGATTTGAAATTTTACGTAACACAACCTCAAACCATGCGACTAACTGTCAGAAACATTATTTTGACAAAGGTCATTAGAGTTGGCACACTTGACAAGCGGTAAATTCAAAATTTCAAATTTTAGCGAAATGGATCTGGTGGGATGCTACAGTCACGACCACAGCGATAATCTCGATGAATTCTTTAAAGCAGTCGGTGTGCCATTTATGGTTCGCCAAATGATCAAATACTCGAATCCCGATTTGGAAATCGTGCAAGAAGATGATCTGTGGACCATCACAACGAAATCGTTGGTATCTACCAAGCAAAAAAAGTTTAAATTAAACGAAGAATACGTGGAACAAATGCCGGGAACTTCTCTTAAGGTAAAACACATCCTATTGAAAAAGAAGAAACAATAACAATTTAATTTTTCAGAGCATTACCAAATTGGAGGACAACAAAATGATCACTGAAAGCTCAGCAGAAGATGGTAACAAAACTGTTGCCACTTATGAAGTCTCCGAAGATGGCATTCTTCAGGTAAGTCCAATATAAACAAAAGCAGAGTGTGTTAAAAATGAATTATTGCTGTTTTGCAGACAATGGTTCATGTGAACAGCGGCCAAGGGGCCAAAAGATACTTTAAACGCAAACCCAAGATGTAATTCCATATTTTAATCAGCTTTCCTTTTTTTTTTAAATTTTTGGTACATTGCCTTCCACGCAAACCCATAAAAATATATATTACTTCACACTTTCTCTTCTTGTAATCAATAAAATACGCCAATTGGTTATTTCCTAATAAATGTTTTCAACAATTTCGCGAGTAATAATAATTATTACCATTATTAGTAACGATATAATTAATAAATTAATGAAAAACAGTTCCCATTTTGAAGCGGCTCCATTATTAAATAATTAAAATGAGACAACAAAAGTAATTAAAAAAATTGTACTTACGCAAAAAAGAAAAAATAAGAACCAAATCGAGTTTCAGTTGCCACCACTGCAAGCCATTGCTGTGGTAAACAACAGTTTCTTCTGCTTGTTCTTTTTCTTCTTTTTGCCACCACCGCCGCCGCCCCCAGCACCTGCACCTAATTCCCCTTTCTCTTCGTTAGATCTAGCAGCCCTTTCTAAGGCCAATGCTATTGCATCACCGAAGGTCTGCTTAAATTCCGGCACTGGAATATAATCTTCGCACTCGTCGCTTGACTCGTTGTTTCTTGAAGACACTTTCGTTGCTTTTGGTGTAGAAGCAACAGCAGCTGCTGATGGTAGACTGCTATTAGCGCGGCTACTTTTCAAATCGGGCCATTGATTTTTCTTTTCAGAAGACAACATCTAAAATAGCATTAAAGAAATTAACAATTAATTTTCCATTGGAAATAAAACAAACAATACCTTAGCAAAAGAAGGTCCGGCAAACTCAACGCTTCTTTCAGCTAAAGAAGACACCGGTGATGCGCTCCTGGAAGAAACAGATTCGGATGCAGCGCGTTCGCGGCTGCAAGCACTTCCGAAATCCGGAAACTGCACCTGCGACTCCAATTCGATGTCCGTTGTGCAAGCAACCAGTCCAATCTGTCTGTTCTCCTCATCGGCAATTTTCTTCTCGCGCCTCTTCTCTTCCCTGGATCGCTTCTGCCGACGCTTCTTGCGAAACTCCACTTGTTCGGCAAAATAGTCGGCCGTCTCCTTGGAAATAACGCTGGACTGAAACTGAATCTCAGCCACTTCGAACTGACACGTAACAGGCAAATGCGCCAAACAGCGCAACCGATGACGCAGTTCTTCGGTCATCGAGCCGCCTTCCTTCTCCACAATTCTTCCGGTGAGCGATCGCGGCGAATACTCCAAGGATCCATAAGTGTGCTCCAGCATTTTCGCATTTATAGCATGCAAATAAATGTGCTGACCATCGGAGGCCTGATAAAAGTACATGTAGCGATCGTTATTACTGTTGCTGGTGGTGTTTGGAGGTGACACAGAAACAACAGAACCAGATTCATCGTACATCGTGTCGCTGTTGTAACTCTCATAACGACTGCGACTCAAGGAAACCTCTTGCAGATTAACAGCTAGAGTAGTTACAATGCTGCCCTCGCGTTTTTGCAGTAATTGCAGAGCTTCCTCAACGAAACACTTGCCGCTCTCTTCTTGGTCGGTCAACTGGCAGATCAATTCGCACTTTTCGCGCTCTATGATGCTCATCACGTCGTTGCTATCGGCAATGAGCAGTTTGCACTGCAAGTTTGGCGCGTCGTCGTTCATGCGAAACGGAACGTCGTCGTCTTTGACGTTCATGTCGGCCGGATACGCTACCAGAGATCCTCTGGCGCGTTTCATCAGCTTGAAAGTTATAGTTTCGTTTACATTGAACGAAGGATGCGATACTGAGACAACACTGCAATGGAGCAGAAGTAATTAGAAACATAATTTTACAATTTTTTTAAATAATTTTGTGTAGCACAGGGGACTGACTTTACAAAATATTTGACATTTTGCAAAGCTAATTTACCCGGCATTTGATTTTTGCACAAAACAAGCTTTCAAACATATGAAAAGAAATGTTGAAATTTAAAAATTTTGTGCACTTTTCATAAGTAATGAATAGGTAAAAATAAAGGATACCTTTTTAAATCCTGGCGGTGAATCGATTCGAAACAAATGGGGCACTTGCTCCAGGTCTTTTCCGAGAGATTTAGGTAATGCAGGATGCAGGACCAACAGTAAATGTGTCCACAACGGGTCATTTTTGCAGCGGCAGGGGGATACAAGCAGATCGGACATGAAGGAGTTTCATTCACTTGTAAATTCTGCAAAATTAATACATTTAATTAAACTAATATATTCGATTAAGAGACACTTTTATTAACTTTCCACAGAAGAAAAGTATACTTTTGGCGAATTAAAATTTGTAATTAAGTTCTTTGTAATAACCGTATTGGTAATTTGGTCATTCGAACAAAGAAATTAATAATTTCGCTATACCAAAGTTAAAATTTCACAAAAATTATTGATTTAATCAATGTGTACTCAACACTTTGGCAGAAAATTGACGCAGTTCTTTTTTAAACAAATGAATAAGTCACTTACTATTTGTTCAATTAGACTCCAATCAACCAACACATCAGGATTATTCATATATTGCTTATAATCTCCCACAGAATTGACAATAAACTGGCAACTAAATAGAGAAAAAAGCATTACACTTCTTCAAAACATAAGTGCATTAATGTAAAAACAATTTAAAGTCAGTCCTACTATCAAACACTTTCATAGATTTGTACAAAAGAAACAAATTTCAAGTTTTCCCAATAAAATTCATCACCGCAACTGCATTGAAATGATTGAAACAAATGCAATAATAAATAAAAAAGGAAAAAAAAGCTTACTTTGCTTGAATGTAATGCTCCTTATTGTATCTGTGCTTCCCAGTTGAAAGCCACTTGTGCCCACCATGATTATTAGCAAGAGGAGTTTGCCCAAGGGAATCCCTAGGAGCATAGTGAAAATTGAGCAGATGATTCAAACTCTGCTTCTTGCTGCCTGGAATAAAAACTGAGCCCAATTCCGGCTCTTCTACCCAGGCACTCTCCTTTCCACCACCAGGAATTCCAACAGGTGCATAGAGACCCCTGGTCCTTGGTCGCTTGTCCAATAATTTGGTTTTCTGCGGCACAGGTTTCCTTGCCTCTGCCTTCCGATAATTGCCACCGGGAGGCTCCCGTTGGCGGCTACCGCGTGGCCACAATTTGCCACTCGAAACATCTGAAAACAATTACGCAATTAGCGGAGAAAATTATCATAACAACAAAGGAGTCGGCCATTTTGTTTGATTGTATTCTATGCACCACACACACACACCTTGAGATTTTTTATGGTCAGTTGAGAGCGGCCCTTTGGAGGAGGGCTGCACCGACCTGGTGGGCTTCTTTTCCATAACTTCCTCGCACTCTGGGGCTGATATTTTGAGAGGAGAGCTCTCCGCACGGAGCGATAACGACGAGCAATTTCAGTGACGACATTTTACAAAGCCATGTTTAGAATTACTCCGAAAAGAAAGAATACTTGCGTTCGCACTGGATTCTTGGATGCTGGTGGCGGTTTAGAAGGGCGGGTTAAGTCGAAAGGAGTACTTTCGGGAGCAGAGGACTCCCTGGATCGTCGAGAACGACAATTCTAAGTTGCGCGTTCGCAGCACACGGTCACGTCGCTTGTAATGGCGACGAGCAATTTACGGAGGATCGGAGAGGACCGGAAGTGGATGACACCATTGGTCTATTTCAAACGTCAAAGTCTGTTTTTAGCGCCAAATTTGAAAGTATCTGTGAAGGATACGAAAGATATCAAACTTGTTTATTTTTTAATATTTGAAAACAATTACTTATTTCCCAAACAAAAAAATGTTTATCTGTATATTACCCAAAATAAGATAACTCAAGAGAAAAATACCTCAATTATTAAGGTGCTGCCCTCTAGCGATATCTTATTCATTTATTCCTGTCGAGTCGGCGTCGAAACGTTTTGTTTTGGGAATCAACTGACAACTTTTTTGCATTTTTCTAGTTGATTTAAGAGGTTTCCTGCTGGACCAATGGCTCTAGTTTGCGCAAGTAAGTGCACTTATAAATGCTAAATATAAAAATCAAAATAAATTACCTGAAATAAGTGAAAAAAATTAATTGCATTAATTCCAACCTCACTTTTTAGTATCGAATGAGGTGCCGGAGCACCCTGTTATTTCACCCTCTTCCGGTGCCGTTTTCGAGAAACGAATCATCGAGAAATACATATTGGAAAATGGTGTGGATCCTTTCAGTGGACAGGAACTTTCAGCTGATGAATTGATAGAAATCAAAACACCTCCAATTGTGAAACCAAAGCCTCCGAGTGCTACTAGTATACCAGCCACATTAAAACTTCTGCAAGATGAATGGGACGCCGTTATGCTGTACAGTTTTACACAGAGACAACAATTGCAAACAGCTAGACAAGAATTGAGTCATGCTCTATATCAGCATGATGCTGCCTGCAGAGTTATTGCCAGATTAAACAAAGAAGTGACTGCTGCCAGAGAGGCTTTGGCCACCTTGAAACCACAAGCTGGTATTGCTAATGTGCCACAACCAGTAAGAAAATTTTGAGGTTCTTTCTTAAGGTTAGATTTTTATACTTTGCTTTTTAGGCTGTTGCTGCTGAAGCTGGTGCTGCTGGCAACCAGCCTACAGAACAAGCAGGAATGAGTCCTGAAGTCATCCAAAAACTTCAGGATAAAGCCACGGTGTTGACGCAAGAACGCAAGAGAAGGGGCCGCACTGTCCCAGAAGATTTGACCACTCAAGAAGGCATCAGGTCATTTAAAACGTTGGCTTCACATCCTGTAAGCAGTTTTTCCTTCCTATTTTTTTGTTTTTTGTTTTGTTTTAAGGTTCCATTTAAAAATATGATATTTTCAGAGTTTACATTCGGCTAGTACTCCTGGAATTTTGGCTTTGGATATAAATCCCTCAGATACCAGTAAAATACTAACGGGAGGACACGACAAAAACGCCACGGTCTTCAATAAGGACACGGAGCAAGTAGTGTGCATTCTCAAAGGCCATACTAAGAAGGTGACGAAGGTGATTTACCATCCGGAAGAGGATGTGGTCATAACCAGTTCGCCGGATTCTACGATTCGCGTGTGGAACGTGCCCACATCGCAAACAACGTTATTGCTTAGGTCGCACGACGGGCCCGTTACAGGATTATCTCTTCATCCCACTGGCGACTACGTGTTGTCCACCTCTGAAGATCAGCATTGGGCTTTTTCGGATATTCGTGCTGGTCGATTGTTGACCAAAGTGCCGGACCAATCCAATATTGCTTTGACGACCGCTCAATTCCATCCCGATGGTCTGATTTTCGGTACCGGTACTGCGGATTCGCAGGTTAAAATTTGGGATTTGAAGGAGCAGAGCAATGTGGCAAACTTTACCGGTCATTCCGGTGCTATAACTTCGATTTCTTTCTCCGAGAACGGCTATTATTTAGCAACGGCCGCCGATGATGCTTGCGTCAAATTATGGGATTTGCGCAAGTTGCGCAACTTCAAGTCGCTTCAGCTGGACGAAGGATATCAAATTAAGGATCTCTGTTTCGATCAGAGTGGAACTTATTTAGCTGTTGCTGGAACTGACGTCAGGTAAGTCTTTTTTTATTTTCTTTTGATTGCGTTTTGGGGACAAGAAACTGATAAATTGTTTTTAGGGTTTATCTATGCAAACAATGGCTTGAACTGAAAGTGTTCAACGACCATACGGCAGCAGCTACCGGCGTGCGCTTCGGCAAGAACGCCAATTACATCGCTTCCACTTCGATGGACCGAACGCTGAAATTGTACGGAGCGGAATAGACAAAACGGACCCTGAAACCAGTGGTCCTTAACTAATTTTAAGATTAACTAACATTCAAAACAAACAAACAAAAACTTACTTTCCATTTGCAGTTTAAATGTATTTAATTAAACTTTGTAGCCAACTGTTTTGTGATTTCAAAAGCCAGTATTCCAAGTGCAGTAGCACTGTTTAAGCTGTCCACCTCGTTCTTCATAGGAATATTTAAACGTATTCCGTTGAATTCCTCGGCTAATTCGTAAACTTCTTTGCTCAGTCCGCTAGTCTCACCGCCGACAATCAAAATGTTTTCTCCAGCAGTAAAGTCCACACTGTAGTAAGGAACAACAGGCACATTGCTGATGACTTCTTCTAGTTTGGTGCTTTCTTCTGCCCATGAATTAACTAAATTGCTGTCGGCGACAAACAGTCGCACGTTTTGTTTTTCTTGCAGTTCGTTGCGCACGTCTTGCAGCTCCTTCCTCGTGTTGATCTGCACTCGGAAATGGGCACCGGCTGATCCGCGTGTGACTTTTGTGTCCCACAAATAAGTGCACCCTTTGCTAAGGATCACTTTTTTGCAACCGACAGCTGCTGAAACTCGCAAAATTGAGCCCAAATTGCCCGGTTCGCGGATGTTGTCGCAGTATATCGTTAAAGGAATCGGATTTGTTACTTCGTATTCGCTCACACTTGGCGTTCGGAACAGTCCCATAATGCCTGGACACGTTTGCAGATCAGACCACATTTGCATTTCTCTATACGGCATTTTGTACAATAAAGCACCGGCTTTCGGTAAGTGCGGCACGAGAATTTGCACATCATCTTTACGTGAAAACAGTAGGTATTTTAATGCGCAGCCCGCTAATAAAGCGTCTTTTATAAGGGTTTTTCCTTCCAGCAGAATCAGATCTTTTTTGGTTTTTTCCTTTTGGGTTTTTATTGTTGTCAGTAAACTTCCTGCTCTGGAGTCATTGTTTGCTAATTTTGTGTAAATAAAATTGCCTTCTGCATCAATTACTGTTTGCAACATATCTGTGGTTGCTTTTTTCCTAGTGGGGAACTGTTCAAATGGTTTTTTGGGTCTTTGTTCTCTTTCTAAAACTTTTGGTTGTTCTGGTTGATCCACTTGGTTCCTCCATTTAATTTTTATTTCTTGCTGGAATTGCGTTTTGGCCTAAAGAAGAGGTTACAGGATTTGCTGAATGATTTAAAGCGTACTTACATCAACTGGATGAATTTTGGTTTCTGCTTCTTCATGCTCTTCCGAATCTAAAATTCTTACTGGATTTCTATGCGTCCATCTTGTATAATTACGTTTGGGTATTGTTGTTAAGAAAGTTTTATGTAAATTTTTGCTTAATTTATAAAGTGTGTTCATTTTTTAAAAGTATTTAATAATTTTTTCCGGCTAATTAAACATGTGCTTCATTGTTCACTGTTTGTTTTTAAATGAAGGTTAAGTTTGTTAGTAAGTATAGGCAACTAATCAATCCAAAATTTCACATTTTTAAATTGCCCATAACGGAAATAACATAAATAAAAAATAAAAAAAAACGATTAAATACAAAAATAACACTTAATAAAGAATCTTTAAAAATCTGCTATTAAAAATAAAAAAGCATTTCGTGTTATGTTATTTCATTTATTTGATTTTTTCCCGGAAAAAGAATGAATTTTGTTGCACAACAAATTAAAAAACTATTTAATAAAAAAATCAGCAGTTTATATGCTTAATAAAGCATAAATAGTAACTGGAAAATTATGTATTTTATAAAAAAAAATAAAAAAAAAATTCAAATAATTAAAAAAGAAAAACGATAATTTTGTCTGCAATTAAAATGCAACCTCATTTTATAACATTTAAGAGAAATGTGCCAGCAATAGGAGAGCAAAGAAAAATGGCAAAGTGGAGCACATTTGATTATAATGGCAGAAAAGCGTAATCTGGAAAAAAGTTTTTGCCCTCTTTGTTGCATGTTATACCACACGGGTCTCGTTCAACGTGTATTGCCGTATTAATATTATTTATCGCGTCTTGCAATCAATACCAACACATCTAACTAAATGTTCCATATTTTTACCTGTGTGTTTAATAAAGTCTGAGGAAACTGGGGCCAATATAAGTAGTACATGAATAAGATGGAAAGTGGCACTTTTCCAAGAAGAAAACTAGGATCTCGTGATTGTTATAGGTACTTTACATACATATTGTGCCAAAGTAAAAAAGTAAAAAAGTGGAAAAGTGGAAAAAGGGACAACAGCATTAACAATTGCTAAAGAAATTTAAATGGGGAAAAACTTTTTTTAACAACTTTTTATGATTATTTATTAACTTATGAATAATAAATTTGTTGTTTTCAGTTTGTTATTTATAGGAATCAGAATAATTTATGAATGTTAATGCGTGAAATTATTTATAAAAGGTATTTGTTTGTTGATAAGGAAATGTTAAAGACGTGAAGGAATTTCCAGGATTAATTTGTTTAATATTCGCGTAAAGTTTCTTAAATTGTTTTATTTCTAGTTGGTTCAGTTATTTTTATTTTTTAGGGTCTTGTTAAGAAAATTTTGAAGTTAAATTCAATTTGAATAAGTTTTCAATTATTTTTTTATTTATTTTTTTAAAGTTAAAAAAAAAGCAATAACTACTTTTTAGATTATTTTAAGTGTTGCTGTTCAAGTTTACACTTGAATGAACTTTCATTTATTTTGGAAGTTTGACAATTTTAATATTATTGTAAAGACTTTTAGGAATAATAATTCAATAAGAAATATATTTACTGAAATTCTAATTTCGAATTAGCTTGAAATGACATTCAGTTTTTATGTTTAAAAATTATGAGATCAAATCATAATAACAATTTATATTCTTTTATGTTTTTGGATTTTTTAAAATTCGAATAAGCCTGATTTTTCATTCATTTCTTAAGTGTTTAAAAATTATAGTAACAACTTTTTAGATAAGTTAGTATTTGATTTTTTCTCCATTTTTAAGTTTAAAAATTATAAAGACTTTTTTGATACATTTTAAAGTGACATTGAGAAATATTTTGAGTAATTCCCAATTCGAATAAGCTTGAAATATCATTCTGTTTTTAAGTTTAAAAAATTTATAAAATAAATAATAACTATTTAGATTCTTTTTACTGAATCTACTGAGAGGTTTTTAAACAATTTTAAATTCGAATAATTTTGAAGTTTCCGTTTTTTTTTAAGTTTAAAAATTATAAGAATAAAGCTTTTTAATGAAGCATTAAAAAAACAATTTTATATTCAAATAAGCTTGAATTTTCAATCCATTCATTAGTTTACCAATTATTAAAATTAAAAAAAAAGTTTAGACTTGATTTTGGGTCAGAAAGATTTTTAAAGCTATTAAAAATTCCGATAAGCTTGAATTTCCATTCATTTCCTAAGTTTAAAAATCACAAAAACAATAAAAACATTATACATTCTTTTATTAACATTAAGAAACTTTTTAAGTAATTTAAAATTCGAAAAAGCTTGAAATTAGATTAAGTTAAAAAACTATAAAATAATAAAAAAAACTGTTTCGGTTCTTTTAAGAGACATTTAAAAAAAAATAAGCAATTTAAATTGGAGTAAGTTTAAAATTTCAATTACTACTTAATTTTACCAATTAACAATATTCTAAAATTATAAAATAATTAGACCCGTTAAAGGGACATAAATTTTTTTAAGCAAGTTTAAATTCGAATAAGCTTGAATTTTCATTCATTTTTTAAGTTGAAAAGTTATTATAATTCCTATTTGATTCTTTCATGTAATACTAAGAAATTTTAAAGCAATTTTAAATAGAATAAGTTTTAATTTTAACTCATTTTTTTAGTTTAAAAATTATTTAAAAAAAGACTTTTTAGGTTCTTTTTAGTATCATTAAATAGATAATTTTTAAAGCAATTTAAAATTGTAGAAAACAATAAATTTTCAAAATTAACTATTATTTATTTAAAAAAAACCGCTTAAATTTAAGTAAATCACAAAAAAGATGCAGAAATCATTATGAGCAAAATAAATAGGCAATTCTTGACCCAAAAACAATGCACACAGACTCATATAATTAAAAAATCAATCAAAAAGCAAGAAACTAGTTTCTAGCAAAATTACTCATATTGTTTCACTGAGTGATTCATTGATCATTCACCCACATAGTACGTATAAGAAGCGAATAATTTCGCAATGCACATAATTCATATTTTTTCGCTTGTTAAATTTGAATTACTAACATTACTATCAGCCAATATAAATAATAATTTAACAAAAAAAAAAATGCGTCACTTTTGTATGTACCATACATCCTTATAACACGATTTAAATAATTGTTTTAATAAAACAACGTAAGCGAAAAAGAATAGAAATATGGATCGATAGGAGAACACGAGAGACCGCAAAAGAAAATTATTTTAATGGCCCAAGAGCGTAAATCTTTGTTCCACTTACGGCTTCCTGTGATTTTGCGGTTTTCAGTTTTCGAATTTTTCCCACAGAAAAGGAGCCGCCCCCAGTGATACATTTTGCAAACTTTTTATATTTTTCAAATGAGAAACAAAAGAAGACTACTCTGCCATACACTGAAAAAAATTCACGCATAAATAGAATGAAAACAGGTATTGATTCAATGAAAATGTCATTAAAATTGGTCCAAAGAATAGTTTCTTTGTAACGAAAACTCCAACGTTATTACTTAA
>JASKGO010005804.1:0-74757 GCA_030556065.1 Holobus sp. GC000080
ATATTTTAACTTCTTTTTTAAATGAGAGAACAAAAAAAAACTACAATTTTTTTTAGTGACGTGGCAAATCACACGAGATCCTTGGATAACTCAAGACCAATCACATTGGCAGTGGCCAGAGGAGTCTACGAAGATAAATCAGTTGAGTATTGCCACACTTTTCGAATTGTTTCTATTTGAGTATAGGGTGAACATTTAGATTTTATCAGTTTTAATCGGTACAACGGTTGGTACAGCAACGGCGGTCGCCTAGACATGGTCACATCTTACGTGGTGAAAGAAGCAACATCTTGGCACGAGAAATTCAACAAGCCTGTTTTAATGGCGGAATATGGCGGCGACACTATTCCAGGGATGCATTTGGTAACAATTTTTATTGATTTTTTTTAATTAATTGTTCTTTTTTTTAAATTAAAATGTTTATTACAACAGTATCCTGAGTACATTTGGTCAGAGGAATTCCAAGTGGCTTTGTTTTCGAAGCATTTCGAAGCTTTCGACATTTTGCGCGACAAGGAATGGTTCATAGGAGAATTCGTTTGGAACTTTGCAGACTTTAAAACCGATCAAAGTAAGTTACTACTCGATTAGGAAACCATTGCAAAAACAAACAAACACAAAATTGCAATTGTTTCAGCATATACAAGAGCTGGAGGAAACAACAAAGGCATCTTTACAAGACAAAGACAACCGAAAGCCAGCGCGTTGCATTTACGAAGACGATACTTTCAACTAGCTAACCAAATGTTCAATGCCACATTACCTGACGACCTGTTTTACTACACAGCACCGACAGTTCATCAGAATTTTCACGATGAATTTTAGTTAAATGCAAATTTACAATTATAAATAAAGAAATTAAAATCATTCAAACAAAAGCTTACCGTTTGGGCTCCACTAGATCCAAGCAGGCGTTGGCGAATTCAATAAAGAGAGGTTCCTGCATTGCCTTCTCCATGGCTTGCTGCGGAGTGGTAGATTGATCAATGCTCAGAAGCAAATCGCGTAAATGCACATTCGTTAACATGTCTTTAATCAATTTACTGTCTTTTAAAAGCACTAATTCGGATTCCAGCACAGTGTCCGGCGTTATAAATGTTATAGATTTCGATTCGTTTTCAGCATTTTCTGCGACCGAAGAATTTGAGGTTGGAAACTCGGCACATGTAGTCTCCTTGTGTTTTTTACAGCAAGACAGCGAACAACTGCAATTGCAAAACTGTTATTAGGTAATTTCAGGGTATTGCAACTTACTTACAAGGGTAATCTGCATTGGGGGCATTTATATTTGCTGTTTTCCATTGCACAAACACCACACACCACCGACATTTTTCGCGACCGCGGTTCAACTGTAATGCGGTATGCGCATGCGTTACTAGCTGCAGTTACCACTACATTGAAGCATCAGCTGTGAACACGGACGAGCAATGTATGCAACTTTTTAAACACATTTTAAATATTTTCGTATATTTTTGAATAATTACTAATATAAATAAATAATAATTTATTAAAATAATAAAACACTTTCAAAATATAACTATTTTTAACAAATTTATAACTTAATTACTAAGAAGGGCTTTGATTTTCCAAAGAAAACTTTGAAAAATTGCACTAACACATGCAAAGGTGGTTTACACGCACGCATTCAAAAAGAAAACAAGCCACGGGTTTATTGTTAGGTTAGAATTGAAGAAATTGAAACTGAAGTAAACAAATTTGATTTTAATTAATTTCTCTTATAAAAACGCTCGCAAAGAAACAATGGAAGTGCCTCCAGAAGCAGCGGTGATTGAAAGCACTGAAAACCCTGAAAAAACTTCTAAAATTGAAGAAGAAACAGCTAAAACCGAAGAGGAAATAAAAGATTTAGATCCTTATGCCTACCTGGATCGCGATTTCTGTTCCGAAAAGTTTAAAATCGAAGTAAACCATCTTCCGAAATTTTATGGATTTAAAGTAAGTATCCCTAAAGTCTTATTTTTGATTAAAAAAGCCCTGTTAAAAATTACAAAATTACAGGAACTCAAAAAGTTGATAAACCAAACTTTGAAACTAAACTCAGCGAAAATAAAGGCCATCTCCAAGAACTCCAAGTTTATTTTCATTTGTTTCCACAACGAAGAAGAACGAGAAGCCGCTATTAATGTTCTGAACAATTACAGCTGGAAGAAATCCAAATTAAAAGCTTTTGTAAGTATTCACCAATTAATCAAACTTAAAAATTATATATTTTCCGTATTTTTCTTAAAAAAAAAAAATAGCATTTCAATTAGATAAATCTGAAAATTTGTAGAAATCCACTGCTTCGCAAGACCCCCTATTGAAAAAACGCAAACAGGAAGCGAATGCAAACTCCAAAGAGCCGAAGCAAGCCAAACTAGACCTAAAAGAGCGCATCTGCAAGTACTGGAACTTGCCCTACGAGCAACAACTGTTGGAAAAAGAAGCAGACGTTAAAATGCTGCTGCGAAAAGTGGCAACTAAACTGAAAAATATCGGGGGGCCCATTAAAAGCTACGTGGAAAAACAACAAGAGAAATATGCAGGTTTACCCTGCGAACTTCTCGCTACAAGGTTTTCGCAAATCGTTGATAATTATAGAAACAAATGCGAATTTTCAGTGGGTTTGCACCACGAGACTGGCGAGAAAACTGTGGGTTTTCGTATGGGGGCCTATTCGCAAGGCAGCGTTTCCGTTGGCGGAATATCTGATCTGCCGCACGTGCCGCAAGCCATGAAGACAGCAGTGGAAGTCTTCGAAATGTTTGTGCGCGAATCTTCCTTAGGGGTTTACAATCCGGTGGACCAATCGGGCGAATTCAGACAGTTGACTGTGAGGACCACTTCCGGTGACGAGCTAATGCTAATAGTTGGCATTAGTCCGCGGTGTTTAAACGAGCAGCAAATTGCCGATTTAAAGCAGCAATTAATTGAGTTCTTTTTCCAAAATGAACGCGGTTTGAAAGCCAAAGTTACTTCTTTGTATTACGAACCGATTATCAAAAAGTATGCTGTTTTAATTATTAATTTTGTTTTTATTCTAAGTTAAAATGTTGTTCTTTTGTTTTAGAAAGTCAGATGATGATACTTCAGGAAAACCTGTGTTTTTACAGGGAAATCCTTTCATTTACGAAACCATTTTGGGAATGAAGTTTCGCATTTCAGCGGAATCCTTCTTCCAGATAAACACCAAATGCGCTGAGGTACTTTTCGAAACGGCAATGGAATTGGCGCAATTAAACCAACAAACCACTCTTGTCGATGTTTGCTGTGGCACTGGAACTATAGGAATTTGCTGTGCAAAAGTAAGTTTAATTTTAAATTTACAATTTCCTAAAAGTTTTCATTTTTTTCTTTCATTTTATAGAGTTGTAGCCAAGTTTTGGGTTTAGATATCGTCCCGGAAGCAATCGAAGATGCCAAACGCAACGCTGTTGAGAACCAATTGACAAATTGTCAATTCTTCAGTGGAAAAGCTGAAGAAATCCTTTATTCAGTGGTAACCAGAGCTGAAAATGATGATGTAGTTGCTATTACTGATCCTCCTAGGGCTGGCCTTAGTAAGTTTCTTATTCTTTTTTAGTTTCTTATTTTTAGAACATTTTTTGTTTGTAGGAAAAGCAGCTTTGTTATCGTTAAGGCGTGTGGAGAAAATCAAAAAAGTGGTTTTTATTGCGTGCAATCCGCATTCGTCTTTTGAAAACTTCCTGGATTTGGCCCGTCTGGAATCCAAGACTGTGCATGGAAGTCCCTTTGTTCCCACTAAGGCTGTCATCGTTGATATGTTTCCTCATACGCAGCACTATGAGCTAGTGCTACTTTTGGAACGTTTGGAAAACGTTTAAATACTATTTGTTGTAAATAAATTTTAATTTTTAATGAGTTTTTTGGTATTTTTACGCAATAAAAATATAATTTTTCTTAGCAATCTTTTGTTTTTAATCAAAAATTATCAAGTGATCGATACGCTATCGGCTATACCCAAGCTAGAATGAAACCATGTAGATCCAATTTGATGAAAACTGAAAACAATTCGCCACTCCCAATTAGCAAAAAACAATACAATCATTAATAAAACATAATTCGAGAGAACAAAAAATGCGCTCGACAACTAAAAATTATGCTTTTATTGAAATGGCAAGCACAAAAACAGGGCTTACAACGCACAATAGTTTGAAACTCAAAAACAATCAGAGAAGTTCGATAAAAAAAAAAACATGGGACTTGTTTTTTTTTTTTTCAATATTCTGAGAGAAAGAGAAAACGAGAAAACCAACATTAGAGAATTCCACTATCTTAACGTTGGTACCCCAAGTGGTATATGGAAACGGATGTGGGTACGGTCATCAGGGAAAGAAACAAACCAACATGGCGGACATTCGGATGGAGGAGGATGAGGAGGAAAGAGTAGGGCAGGCAAACTCTTCATTTTTTTGTGTTTTTTTCGAATAAAAGTTGACAATAATTAGTTTCTTAGTATCTTATAACTTAATATATGCAACAATAGAAAACATTTACTTAGAATCTACAAGTTTCATCTTCTGTATCTCTCTATCTATCTAAAAAATTAAATTAAATTAAATAAAAAAAAAAAAAAAAAAAAAACGAAAGAAAACGGAACGACGCGCTCTCTAAAACCGTTCATTCAGTTTCTCGTACGCACTCGCACTTCTTTTTCCATGTTTTTGTTTTTTCTGGTTTTTTTTTTTCCTCTTAAGTTGTCTCCCTAAAACTCTAAACATGTCTACAGCTAGACACTACAAGTCTTACGTATGTACTAATATTTATATAATACATAAACCGTCTTCAATCAATTGTTTGTTTGTTACTCATTTTAAAGCATATTCGTAAAAGGATTCGCATCCCCTAAACAAACACACAGCATTTTTCATTCCTCGCTTGCGCTCTCCGTAAACTGTTTTACAAAAAACGTCTCTTACAATTAATTATATTTATCAATTAATATTAATCCTACAGCTTAGAGAAGAAATGTGTTTTATGTGAATTTTTGTGTATGTGTGTGTGTGTGGGTTTAGTGTCTCCTGTGTACAATAGAAAAAACAATATGGTCGCAAACATCTTTCTACATCTTTCTTCGCGAAGATTAAACAATTAAAAACAAAAATCGAACAATAAATTACTTACATAGATCGACATTCCCCAACTTTATTCTAATCTGGGCTCTTTTCTTTTTCTGTTTTTTCCGCACGCGCGACTTATTATACAGCTTATCTCTCTCTCTGTGTGTTTTTTGTGTGTGAGTGTTAAGAAAAAGAAAGATAACAATTAATACATACTACCAACAACTTTGTCCTTCCCCAAATGGATCTCTCATTTCTTCATTCAATGCAAGTTCGGTCCATAAAAAGAAGCACACACTACCTCTATTAATTTATCATTAATTTATTCTTCATCTTCTTCTTCTTCTGCATGATCATCATCAACTTTTGCAGCTTCTGCTTTTTCTTGAAATCTTTAAAAGTAGTAGTAGTAGTAATAGTAGTAGTTTTCTTTAAAGCTATTATGATAATGATCCTAAAATCTAGTAAAAACCGCGAAGCAAAAACGAAGAAAAATATAATAATGCTTACACGCTACTATCTCTTAACTACCCTCCTTAAATGGTAATCGCTTAAAACGTAGTTACGAAGAAATTCTACCAATAAGTTTTTTTTTTCTCATTAAATCCTAAAGCTAAAGCTACTTATATATTATGTGTTTTAAATACTACGCTCCTACAGTAAAACCTTCTTTTTTTCTCTCGTCGTTCACTTTTTTGTTTCTCCTTATTATTTTTTATTTCTTCTGTTCGCATGTGTGTCTTATTATATATTACGTGTGTGTGTGTGTGTGTTGCAAGCAAACTGCGCTCTAAACGCTTCCCTTATTTAAAAAATCTAGATTTTACAGCAGTTTCCTTTAGAAGTTTCTTCATTTCATTAGGTTTTTTCTATCTTTCTGGATTTTTGTTTAATTCCATTGAAGAAAATTTCTCTCTTCACATCTTTCAAACATTATACAATTGGTTGCAAAAAGGGACTCATAAATTCTTTTTATTTCTCTTGGGCCAATCACTTGTATTTCTCATATACATATAATATGTTTTAGGTGTGTTTAATTAATGTTTTTTTTTTTCATTATTTTGTTTGTTTTTGTTTTTTTGTAGAAACGCAAAAACGCTTTTTCTTCAATTTGTGTTTTTGTGTCTCTTGGAAAACTTTCGGAGTACTCCTTTGTTAAAAAAATATAGTTTCTGCTTTCGGCACGCAATGAAAACCTTCTGTGTAATAAACGTAAAAAACAAATCATTGCAAACAATTTCAGTGGTGACCAGTGGCGTAACAATCAGCAGGGGGACCCCTTTTGAATCTTTTTCTATTCATTTATAACAATTAACCCCTATTAAATAGTTTTTGTTTTAATGTTTTAAGTTACGGTTTTTAAGTTACCACTGGTATAAAACAGCAGCAGTATTAATAATAAATAGATCCCTGTTTCATTTCTTTTTCATTTTCATTTAATTATTACTTGTTTTCAATTAATGCATGCTTTATGTTTTTTTTTGTTTGTATTTGTATGTAATATCAGTTAATTATGTGTGGACTAGTTCTGAAAAGGCACGTTTTTGCCGATTTGTTGCAACTATTTTCGGCCTCTTTGCGTTTTAATTTCGAATGGCGCAACGAAAAGTGCCTCTTTATTTTCTCTCTTTCTCCTTTACTTCCGTTCCGTTTTCCTTTCTCTCTCTATTTCTCCCCGTTTCCTAGCGACACTGCGCGCCATTTTATATAACAAAACCAACAACTATAATATACAACTCTCATAAACCTAATAATTAATAATTAATTAATTCATCAAACAATTAATTAATTACCTTTACTATAAACTACTAAAAACAAAATTAAAATTAGAAACAAAAAGCAATCAAATTGAAAAAGTGGAAAACTGCAGCAAACAAAATTACCAACTTAAATAATAATTAAAATAATAAAAAAACTAAAAAACTAAAAAAAAAAAAACTAAAAAATAACCTTTGACTAGATTTACGAAGCGACTTTTCATGGCGCCATTTTATATTTTGTCTCTCGTGTAATTTTTTTTATTTTTTGTTTGTGTGTCCAAACTATGCTTGTTTTTGTATAATAGATAATATTTATATCAATATATATATTCTATATATATGTATATAGCTAATTTCTTTTAATTTTTTTTTTTTCAAGTTCAGTCCTTTGTTCGCAATTATACAAAAAGAGTCAACATTTTTTTTCTTCTTTTCTGTTTTTCTCTAAGAGATTTTCATCTTTTCCCTTTTGTTTTTTCTTTTGTTTTGTTCTAAGTGATATTATGTTTTACAATTTTCAATCAATCTGCTTGTCTGTTGTGTATAAATATCCTTATTTAATGTGTATAAATATTTAAGGCTGCTATTACAATTTATAAATTTTTCTTTTTCAGAGTAGTAGCACGAAAACGGAATTGAAAAATTAAATCAACAAAAACCAATCAAAAAAAAAAACTAATCATCATTTCTGTGCTGCTGATTTTTTAAAATATATTTCTAAAGTGGCGCTCTTTAGCGAGACAACAACAACAAAAAAAAACTAAAATTGCACTTTCTTCTGTTTTCAATCACCGAAATACTACCTCTTCAATTAACTTCTTTCCACCTACTATAACAACAAACAATTTAAAAAGAAAAAAGAACGACAAAAAAAAAACAAAACTATAACCGTCGTCTTTGTTATTTCTTCTTCATCTACTACGTAATTGTTAATCAGTCGGCTTCTCTATAGTTTTAAAAAGAGGTATATTAAATTTCCCATTAATTTTCATTACTCATTATTCTTGTGTTTGTTAATCAGTTTTTTGTGTCTGTATGCGCAATAATTTCAATTGGAATTAGAAGAGATTTCGCGGATCCTATTTTTAATAGTAATATAATAATCAAAAAAAAGTTTGCTTGCAATTATTTTCGATTCTCATTTCAACGTTTCTCTATTTAACTTTTAAAATACCTTAACGTACTTATTTCCTTCCTCTCTCATTTATTCATTCCTTTGTTTTTTTTTCTTTCTTGTTTTAAATAAACACCTAAATTGGCACTGTTTTAATAGCTACACGTTACGTGACTATTAGCCCCGCTGCACAAGCGCGCATGCCGCACATTCGAACGCTTCAAATCTTGCAACAAACTTATTTTTAAGGTTAGCTTAGGTTATTAGATTTACTTGCGCTTTTCATAAGGTCCGGTTGTTTCTTGTTGTTTATTTGTTTTGGGTTTTTTGTAAATGTTGCGTGTCAAGTGTGAATATCGGGAGTGAAGAATGTATAATACGTGTGTTAGGGTTGCTGCAGCAGATGCTGTTTTTTTACTTGGGGGCGTTCGACTGGTAGGCCTGGTAAGGATCTTCAGGACTAGCGGCGTTCGAGGTGTGCTCGGAATCGGGTATCGGCACGGCGTGGATGATCGACGGCGAGAAGTATGGGTAGTGTTGCGAGATGTACGGAGCGGTACTCAGTTGCATGGCGCTCATTTGGGCCGTCAACTGTAAGAAATCCATTCGGTTTTACTTCTTTTGCTTCTTTCCTATACATTTAACCGTTACACAACAGTGGTACCAACAGTACCAACAAACCCGTACACAAAACCACTAAATTAATTCACTGCCTTCAAAGAAAAATAACTAAAATTCTATTGGTACACTTGCAAATCTTGACCAGGGTGTCCATATAAGTAAATTAAACTAAAATTACTAAACACCAACAGCTCTTCTAAAAGCACTAAAAACAAAAATTCTATTGGAAAACAAGTAAACTTATCCAGGGGACCCATAATTAGTAGAAAAAAAACACTGATACCAAAAAAAATCCCTAAAATTCGTTAGGAATTAGGCGCCAAAATTTTAAGAACTTAAATTAAAACTAAATTTCAGTTGCCTAGCATGGAAAATTATACCGGATGCATAGAAAAAAAGTACCCAATACAAAGAAAAAGGTACAAAAATTACATACCTGAGGTGGAATCATCGGTGTAAAGGGCACCGAATCCGCGGAGGGTAACACCACCGATATTCCCCGCGACGGCTGGCCATCGTTCTTGTAGGCAGCGCCCATATGGGTAGCCGCCATATTGTATCCGTCATCCACCGACGGAATAGCCGTGGTCGCTTGCATTACGTACTGAGGGACCCATTGGGTTGTATAACCAGGCATCTATAAACAATTAAAAATGATCTTTTCAACCACAAAAAAAAAAAAAAAAAACACTGGACCAAAGATAAAAATATAAAACCGGAAGTAACAAACCTGTGAATAAGTCCTTCCGTAATTCGGAATGGCGGCCGGTATGACCTGGTGCGGAGCGACGCCATTCTGGGCGAGTGCCGTCGGATCGTAGCCAACGGTGGCCAATCCTTCCGATCCATCGCGCCACATCTTGTTCGTGTCGTTATTCTTGTAGAGGCTCTTCTTCTTGTTGCCGCCATCGGCGAACTTCACCAACAGCTGCTCCTTACCCTCGGGCAGAGTGTTGCCGTTGAAGATGTTGATTATCTGCTCGCACTTCTCCTTGGACTCCATGCGCGCGAAGCCGACGCCCTTTGAGACGCCGACCGAGTCGCGGAGGATACGCGTGCTGATCACCTGGCCGTACTTCGACAACAGCTGATCGACGTCGGCCTCCTTGTAGTGGGTGGGCAGATTGGCCAGGTACAGATTCGTCGGGTCCTGCTCTTGCTGCTGCTTACCACAAAACAGCAACAGAAAAGAAAACCCAATTAATGCAAAAAGTGCAACCGACCTAGGAATACTTTCATTTCATTTCTTTTTTTTTTTTTAGCGGTTTTCTTTCATCATTATAATAATATAAATTATTTTATATAATTATTAAAAATAATAAAAATAAAATAATAAAAAAATAAATTAAAATAGTTGGTTAGTAGTGGTCCACTATTTACAAAATAAACTTAACGAAAAGTAAAAGAGAGTCTTTCAAAAAACAAGATCAACTGCGCACTTTTCGACATGCAGATCAGGTTAGTAATTTCAACTAAATTATATAGTTCAGTTGCTCAAAAGTAATTTTTAGTTACAACATTGAAATCCAGAGGCACAGTTGCCACATATGTTTCAATGCCTCTCATCATCATATAACCATCAATAATTGTTATTGACAGCTCAATAGCTCAATCAATTTTTTGACAAGTCTGGTGTCGGTGGTTGTTATTACTTGAAGGACATGCAACTTTCGGAGACTTTTCGACTCTCAGCAAATGAAAATCAATAAGAACGAAAAATCCCAAATCTAGTGATGGTAGTTGTAGTTAGTAGTAGTAGTAATTAATTGTCAGTCAATATGTTACCGAATGCTAGTGGAAAGGGTAATTATTGGTCAGTGGTCAGTATTAAGTAGTAGTAATAGATTGTAGAAAATGTGTTGTACGAGATTAATAAGTATTTCATTTTGTATAGTGAGTGTAGTGATTGGTAAAAATTGTTTGTCTTTTTAAGCTAGGCTAGGTATTACTTGCATGCAAACGTACAGTGGGTCTACGATGCAACCAATTACCCACTTTGGCCATTTGCGCCTGAACGTTCTTCGCGGTCAACGCCTTCACGGCTCGCTCGGCGGACGCCGGACTTTCGAAATCCACAAATCCGTAACCTGCCAAACACACAACGCAAACAAGATAATCTTCTTTATCCAATCGAAAAAAAAAAAAATCAAACAAAAACAAACAAAAAACATGGCAACAACACTGCCACATTAAAGAAAAATTGCACTTCAACTATACCATGATATTGAAAAGGAAAGAAACTCACCTCTACATTTATTCGTATTCTTATCTAAAATGGCTTTGGTTGAAATTATGTTACCGTATCTGTAAGTAAAAAAAAAATATCGATCAGATAATTTTGGCCCAAAATTTTCAAAAAAAGACTTTGCCAAACTTACTGGGAACACATATTGACGAGGTCCTTGTCGGTAGTGTTGGGTGTGAGGCCACGAATGTACAGATTGGTCTTGGAAAGTTGCTCGCCGCCATTGCTGGCGTTGCCGTTGCCCTGTTGGGCCTGCACGTTGTTGCTCAGGGACGTGGACACGGTGCCACTTTGGCTGCCGGTGTGACTGCTCGAACTGCTAGTGTTGCTCGGTGAGGCCGCCGTCGGCACCCTCTGATTCCCATACTGCAGAAACACACCCCCGAAACAAAAACAAAACGCATTATTTGACACCTGTCACTAATACTACTAAATGACGTCACAAACTTTAAATATTTTGAGAGAAAAAACAAACAGAACTGTTGTAAACTTACGGAATTCGAGGTAGTTGTGTAGGTGGCCGTGGTGTGGGGCGTCGTGTACGGATACCGTGGATAATAGTTTGATGCCGTGTGGTTAGTCGGCCATTGCCGGAAACTAGTCGTTTGGTGTTGCGTAGCCATTGGAGGCTTCACGCCGCCGCCAGGAAACGGCGCTCTGTTGCCCCCGTTATTACCCTATACAAACCAAAAGGGTATTCTTCATTAAAGTAACTACATCGGCGAAAGTATCACAGCACAAATATGTATCAGCAGTAGTAGCAATATAGTAATAAATTAATTAGCGCTTCTACAAAACAACGACGTGCATTTACGCGACTCGCGTTTTTCTATATTTAGACGCGCTCATCGCCTGTAAGACTGTTTGTTGCGTTTCGCGTTTTAAGGTTTCCTCCTTCCCCCGAGCGGGGCACGTACACGAAATACCAAGGAAACACAAAAATCACTTCCGAGCAGAACAAACAAACAAAAAAAGATTTGAAATTTAAAACTCCCGCTGAATTCATATCTTAACTCTCATCTTAACTGTCATTGCTCAATTTAAACCAATGAAAAATGAAAAGACAGTATACCTCTTCTGCCATTGGGTCAGTTTTGAACCAAACGAAAGCTAACACGTCACAATCCGTGGATTTTCTATAAGACGCACCAAATCACACTGACTTCTTGTCAATAAAAAGAAGTACATTAAAATAAAAACCAACGCATTCTGATGAACAATACATATTAAACAAGCTTTATCAATACGGATTGATAATAATTACTAACAGGAAAACACGTAATTGATAAGTGTCATTTAGATTTTTTTAAAGTTTGGATGCGTAAGCGTTAAACTATTAAACGAATATACAAAAAAATAATAACAAAGACAATGAGAAAAACAACGATAGCGATTAGATTCTCGGTGCATTCAAAGTGCACTGCAATTAACTGCGAATAAATTTGAAAAAAAAAACTTCAATTTCTTACAAACAAGAAATGTAATAATATTTACTGAGGAATTTCCTAAATGAGGTCAGCATAGTTAAACCAGCATAAACAGAAATCGATTAACGGTCACTTGATTCTCTTCTTTTTGATTTTTTACTTTCAAAAACAAAAAAACAAAAAGCAACCCTTGGAACGACCTTCTAATATCAAGGCCACTGATGGTAACTATCCATACAGCAACCGAGAAACAAATAGCTGAGAAAAAGCCGATTCCGGAATGGATAGCTAAGAATGAAGAATTACAGCAGCAGCAGCATTACAGCTTTACGAATACAGAGAATATATAGAGAGAAAGAAGAAGAAGAAGAAGAAACTGTGAATGGGGAACAAAATGAAAGCGATGAATGTTGCTAGTGCTTGCTGCACATATTGTATGCAGATACCGGCACCGTGACCCTGAAAGACACGTCCGCGTCTTAGGAATGTTACTAATCTATACTCCGCCGCACCACCTGAATTGAAGGTATGTTGCGCACTGCTATTCGCTGCTCTGCTCAAGTGACCTTCATTTGCATACCAGCGAGCCTTACGATTGCACCCACTACCGTCACCTATCACCATTGATGGAGGACAACACCTCAGGTCTTCTGGGCTTGTGGTAGCCCAGAAGCAAGCAACATCATAGCATATAGGAACAAAACCAAGAAGAGGATGTCTTCCGAAAGTCCTAGTTCTGACGACCTTGCCCAAGTTCAACGACTTCTAACTAGGTTCGCAAACGGAAAAGAATGTTAATTGGCCAGCTAAGCTGCTAAGCAGCTAGCTACGCCATTCGGTGTTATGTCCGGACCGCTACCGTTGGAGAAATTCGAAGGGTTTGCGCGCGCGAAAGTCCTGCGCTCGGTTTTTTTTTTTTTTTTTCTTTTCTTTTTTCTTTATGATGAAGCTAGTGATGTACGTATATTGAATACTTCAAGATGATATCAGAGAATAAGAGAGAAAGAGAGTATAAAACATTGATGCGCGAAATGAACAATATATGCATTTATAATGGTCTTGACCCGGACGCGCGCATTAGAAATTGTGCCTTAATTGCTCGCCTGCCATACCGGCAAGCAAAACTTATGAATGCACTTTCCACAACATTCTACATCTATATCTAGCTGCAGTACATTTTTACAGAACGATCCAAAAGTCTTCTTCTATCCATTAAACTTTTTTGGTCCAACTCTAATCAATCAATATAAGAAACATAAATACCAATTAAAAATCATATTTATAATTGGTTTAAGAATTTAGAGATCTTTTGAACTTAAGAAGAAACATTTACTAGATTATACATTAAAAACAAAACCTAGTTTTGATTAAGAAATCACCCGGTATATGCAAAGATCATTCGATACATTATTTTCTATATCACACGGGTATTTTGTATCCAAGGTTTTTGCGGATTTCATTATTTTTCTTATAAAAAAAAATAAAATAAAGAGAATAAACATCTTAGCAACCCTTGACAGACTTAAAAGGAAGACTTTGCCAGTAGGCTACGATTTCGTTCGTTTCCCAAGTTTCTGGTTGCCAAGCGCATCAAAAGATGCGTAATATATACTTTCCACAAAATAAACAACCCCATCCTAGTTTCATTTCATTATTTTCTTAGAAGAAACATTGGAAAACCTATAGCAATCTTCGATTGCTAGACTAAAAAGTAAAATGTGATTTACCATATACTATTTAAAAAGTAAAATGAAACATGAAGTAATTACATTCGGATCATATTTGCTATAAGCAGCAAAATGATGGGATGTTACAAACGCCCTTAGCAACCTTTGATGTCGCTCTGAACCAATAGAAGTAACTAAAACAAAAAATGCATTTTACATCAGAAGACCGGAAGCATTTTCAGCGCTCACTTCAATTGTCACATATATACTACAATTAAAGACAATCGAGACGATGCATATCTAAGGTCATTCAACGACCTTCCTATTATTACTTCCTTTTTTGCCGCAGAGATCATTTAGCGATTACTATATAGTATAGGATATTCAAATAATCCAAAGAATAGGAGACAACGAAAATTGAGAAATAGAAATAGAATATAAAGAAAGAAAGAATGAATGAAACCAATTAAGCAATAAAATATCTAAAAATATAGAAGAAAAAAAACAGTGGAAGAAGTGTCCATAATGCAACAACACAATAAGTGCGTCTACGTCACAACTTCCGGTTGTGGAAGTGTGTGTGTGTATAGCGAAGAGGGGCGTAGCGTGTCTGTCTGTTGGCTTCGATTTTCGATATCGCCAACCGACGACGACGACAACAGCCGCCGCCGCCAACACTATAAGCACGCCGCCCACGCAACACATGTCTACCATCTCTCTCTCTAATTCTCTATTCTCCCTCTGTATGTGGGTGTTTTGGGTGTGTTTGTGGGTGTGTTTGTGTGTGTGTGTGGCGTGCGCACTATTTCGGTTACCATGGCTACCGCACTTTCAGAACAGAATACCGAAATATGCATCATCAGAACCGCACCTGAGATTTTGGTTTTTGGGAAAATCTACAGTTTTCTGTATTTATTTTTTTTTTTTTTGATGGCAAACCCATGTTGGAAGGATAGAGGATCCAGTTGGGATAAATTGGGAGGATACGTGCAGTGGCGTATAGCCGGGTGGTGCGTGTGCAATAAGGAAGGTCTTTGACCCTCGGTCGGCCCCGTCTGTGTGCACTTCTCGGCTCCGATCGGGGCAGTTCCCGAAATCTCACCCCTAATATAAAAAGCTCTACCTCCGAGATCTCTCCATCTCTCCACATACATACATACATACATACATTAACACACACTATCCGACTCCCAGTCCCATTGAAAAAATCTTCCCAGCGCATATATCGTACATTTTAATATCACTACTATACCATAATATTATTGCAATACTCACAGCGACTTTATAGTTGAGTTTCCTATTAGCCTGCTCCATGCGAACTGCCATTCTTTTAGATTCTTCAATTGTTTTTTTTTTTTTGCTTTCTTTTTACTTAGTTTTAAATTTATTAAGTGGTAGGTTGTAGTAGTAGTACTAGTAAATATATGGGTTTGTATCACAGACGAAGTTGCAACAAAATCACCCCTAGTCTATCTCGCTATATCTCTCTGTCGCACTTTATTACGTTCTACTTGGCGTATTTGTTTAGTTGTGTGTGTTTGTGTGACTGTACGTATTCACCACATCCACAGCCAACTACTATAAACAATTTGCGGGGTGTGTCCTTCTTCTTCTTCTTCTATGAGGAGGAAGAGGCGACGCGCACAAGATCTGTCTCTACTAATAATGTGGCAAAAGTGGCCGCTGCATCTCACGTCATTTCATCACATCGACATGACGATAGATGACTTATGGAGAGACGATGCCGCTGCTGCAGCATGCAAAAACGCAATTGAAACGGCACTATCTGCTGCGATCCACGTCCGCCAATGTCATCTTGTTGCCGGCAGAATTGCACTTACAGCACAGCACACTCATACACACCAAAAAAACTAATGAACGGCCTACTATATACTACATGGGAAAACACCTCCCTATACTGAAGCTTTTTTTGACGGCTGTCACACACAATTCTTCTCTTCGCGTTTCTCTCTATATAGCTATAGAGCGACTTTCGACCAGCAAAATGCACCGCACTACCTTAATCCACTAACGTTGCTCCGTTACTACTACACCACTGGTAGCCGACATGTTCGATTCTTTTTTTTTTCTCGGGGCCGATTTGAGACGCTGCTGTTGCTGCAGTTTTCAGCAGGTTTTTAGCTCGACACAAGAGAGAGGAGTTCGTCGTCGTATGCAATGTACAATCCCACGAACCATGGAGCCGACCGATGAACGAAAAGGGGCGTCCCCCTGTGCAACGTGCGCATCGTACGTAGCTGCTGCTGCTGCTGCCGCTGCTGCTGTCAAAAGCTGCTACAGAAAACCACCGCCGAGGTGGCTCTGCCTATTTGCTTTCCCAACCACGACTACGACTACGACGACGAATCTAATCCGCCTCCTAAATCGTTATTGAAATGCCATAGCAACGATTTAAAACAATTACCACATTGAAGAAAAACACCTCTAAAATCTACAGAAGTTGTCAAAAGTTTGAAAACAGAAAAATATTGCTCGGAATTTCATTTCTTTGCATTGCAGAGTTGCGTCATTATTGATTTTCCGGCTAGTTTTCTGTTCTGTCTGATAATACTGCTGCTGCTGCTGCTGCTCTTGTTGCACATAAATCGGTGTCCACGCGGCGCACCTCTTTCGCACCGAGTGCGGAGAGGAAATCGCAAATTGGAAATTTACGCGAAAATAACTTAAAAAAGAAAAAGGCAACACAATTACCTATATAGTGTCAAAGTTTCCATCACACCAACAATGCAGCATTCCTTTCCACAATCATATCAATTGTTTGTTTTGTTATAGTTAGTTGCTTCCACTATCTATACTGCAACTGACAATAATACAAACAAGATAGAGTTTCCTTAAAGAATACTTTTTATTTTACATTAAATTATTTGCGTTACTTATTTCAAATTCTCCACGTATTCCATAGATTATTTTTTTTTTTTTAGAAAAGCAACCAATGAGAACTCAGAACAGAACGCCTCAAAATCAAATCAAACAAAATTTACTACGTACGAGTAGCTTAGCAACCAGTGGCCGTGGTTTTGAAGTTTATGACGTCACAATTCGGAGGGTTGAGCTTAGTCCCCACCACTCCATAAACAGCAAACAACCATTTGGGAAGAACCAACCAAAGTACAAATTTAAATAAACAAAACTACCGTTGCCTAGCATCACACAAGTAGCTGATGTTAAACAATTAACATCAGAGAAGGATAGCAAGAGAATCCCTCTTGTTTCTTGGAAACTCTCTCCCTCTTTGAACAAGGAATTATCTCTATTTATAAACCATTAGTAGAGATAATCGCAGCGCAAAATAAACACAGCACACACATACGGAAAAAAAAATAAAACGAAGAGAAAAACTGCCAAAGATCGAAGGGAATGAGCAAAGCGCAGATTTAGAAGAAGACGGCGAGAGACACGGGGATAGGAAAGACGTGACCTAGCATATCCCATTGAGCTTTCACCATACACACATATAATAATATCATCATCATCATCATCATTGATGTTTCGAAGAGTTGGAGAGAAACAAACAACACACAAATATAAGAGAAGAGCGCCAAGTATGTGGAATATGCAACTCCACATCGAGCATCTTCCACACACACACACACACACACAAACACCAGTACACAAATACAGAGAGTCGACGAGAAGGAGAGAAAAGGTCGATGACCAGACTTAACATGCAGCCTTGTCATTTCACCGGAGAGGAACGCAGCAGCAACACACTACACCCAAAAGAGAAAGAAAGAGATCTTACACTTGGGGGGCGCGCATCCGGTTACACACACACCCGTACACACTAATGCAATCATCGAACATCAACACGACTGATATGTGTATTAGAAACTATGCATGCGTGTGTGTGTGTGTTTAAGTGAGTGCAGTGGCACCCTATTTCGATTTTGGGCCCAACATGCACCGAGCGCCGCGTGACAACACATCGGGGTGTTGAGGTAGGTATAGGCAAAAGCGCCGCGACGCAATACACACTATATCTATCTGGTTAGCTATCTACATAGATGTAACTATGAAATGAACTCACCGGAAAACGGATGAGGATCGCAGTAGTAGGCAGCAGCGAATTCCAAGGCACACTTTGGGAAAATACGCCCTAAGAACAGTGTCTCGTAACACGTACACAGCACACTACTATCAAAAATAAATGTTGCACTGCCTCTTTTTTGGCTATATCTCTGTATATCTGTATCTATCTGTCTATATCGTATGTACCGTGCATTTATGTATATGTGAGAATTTTCACGACCACTGTAGCACTTAGTAGTGGTACTTGGAGACACTCCGCAACGCGACTTCAGTGGGTACGTTCTGTGTTCTCTGGTGTGTGTCAAACACTGGCGAGATTGTGTTTTTTTCGAGCTACGTCACAAACACATTGACTCGGCGCACTTCGTCGTTCTCCACAACGTCGTCGAACGACACGCACAGAGGAGGCAGACAGCAGCAGCAGCAGCAGCAGCAGCAGAGAACCAAATGCCAAGAGAGGAGTTCTCCACCCTTCTGATGATGCGGCTCTGTTGCTCTGCTGTGGCTGATGCTTAGAAGGCGGCGCCAACAACTGAAACGACTGTGTGTTACACGCCTGTCTATGTGTGTCTGTGCTGTGTGCAAGAAGTGGATAAATTGCACCTCTACTACCTCTAACACCGGTTGCAGTCGCTCTTTGCGCTAAATTCCCGATTGCCCGATTCAATTTGGCTGGCTGTTTTATTGCACTTTACTTGCGCCACCACACACTCTCAACTACTACCGCTCGATTCGATTGTGGCGCCTCTATTGGAAACCGCTTCAAGCTCTTTCCAAAATGGCCGACGAGAATGCGGTTGATAACTCTGCTGGAAAAGAAGGACCAGCTGCAGAGGATGCTCGCAGGAAATTCGGCAATCGCTTCTTGGAGGATTCCAATGATGTTTTCCATCATAATGCGTGGTAGGTATTTCAAAATCATTAAATAAAACTATCTTTTAAACTTTAGGCAACTCAATGTACTTAAATAACAAATGATACGCGCCAAACAAGGCCTCTGTAAAAGTTTTAAACAGTTTCTCTCTTTTTAAACATCAGGGATAACGTTTCGTGGGACGAAGAACAAGAACAGGCAGCTAAAAGTAAAGTAACTTCCAACAGCAGTATTAAATTCACCGAAGACGAATTGCAAACGTTCGAAAAGGACGCCGATAAATTCTGGGATGCATTTTACGATATCCATAGCAACCGATTTTTCAAGGACCGCCATTGGTTGTTCGCGGAGTTTCCGGAATTGAATGCACCGGAAACCAAGGTCCTGTTCGAAATCGGATGCGGCGTTGGAAACACCGTGTTTCCCATTTTGGAATACAGCTCAGACAGGGACATTTTCATTCACTGTTGCGACTTCAGCAGCAAAGCCATTGAGATCTTGAAGGAAAACCAGCAATACAAAGCGCAAAAAATGAATGCTTTTGTTTTGGATGCCACCGATGACCAATGGAATGTAGACATCGAGGAAAACTCCGTGGATGTTTGCATTTTAATTTTTGTTCTTTCGGCGATAAATCCGCAAAAGTATATCGCCGGGAAATCAAAAACTTGCAAACAAAAAACTAACAACCAAACTTTTAGGTTCCAACACGTTGCTAAGCAAATCCACAAGTACCTTAAACCAGGCGGTTTGCTTTTGTTTAGAGACTACGGCCGCTACGATTTGGCGCAATTACGATTCAAACCAGGCAGATGTTTGGCAGAAAACTTTTACGCCAGAGGAGACGGCACCAGAGTTTACTTCTTCACACAAAGTATACTCTTTTTTTGTTTTTTGCAAAGAATAAATAACCTAAATGAAAACTATTTAATTTCAGACGAAATCAAAGACATCTTCGAAGAATCAGGCTTCGAAGAAGTGGAAAACCACATCGACAGACGCCTCCAGGTCAACAGAGGCAAACTGCTGAAGATGTACCGCGTGTGGATTCAAGCAAAATACCGCAAGAAAGCCTAGTGAATTTAACGAAGATCACCTCTACAAGTTTGTGATATCACAAAAAACGAACAAACAATTGCCTTTTGATACGTCACATATTATTGACAAATTTGTTTGTAAAAAGACTCCATCGTTATTATATAATTGTTGGACATAGTTTAATTTATAGAAATTTTTGTAAATTTTGTACCATATTTAAAACGACGTCACACAATAATATGATTTCGGTGTCGTTTGTACGGACGAGAATACACGCAAAAAGAGCAGCTACGTTACAATAAATATTTCTCTAAACGTAATGTAAGTTGCATATCATATCATCTAAGAATAACTAATAGTACAAGGGATGATTGATAATTAATTAATTATGATAAATACCAACGCGACTAATAATTGTTTTTTATGTGTGATTAATACACGATTAACTAGAAGAACACAATTAATGGGAGCACAGAAAAAAAAAACAAATAGAAAATAGAAAACGAAAAATACTATTCTGGAAAAAATACTATTGATTTTTTTTTTTGTGTTTTTGTTTTGTTTGTTTGTTATTGCTATAAGTAGCAGCAGGATTGAAACATTCCGGTGATTATATCGAAGAGTACGGACTCAATAAGTAGGGGACGGTATTCGTAGATATGCGAACAAATGAAAAAATCACTTACCCAATATTATAATACAGGATTCACGATTTTCTTCTTATTTTCTTTTTTTTTTTTTTTTAAGTTTTTGCTTTTGCTTTTTGGGACGCAATAATTATTCGGCATTATTTTTCTGTCGATAAGCAGAATGGACGCATTCGCACACAAACTTATACTGACTCTGCAACAAAAAACAAAAACGCAATTTAAACGTTTATAACCTCAATTACCGACACGTCAACGTGTCAACTCTCATCCAGTAGGCAAGCGAAAATTTTGTGACGTCATAAACCGTAAAAAATTGACAGTTGGCTGTCATACTAACAATTTAACAACAACAAAACACAGAAGATAAAAGGAAGGAAAACAAAAAGAAGCAATACTTACAGCATTTTGGATCATCATGGCTCTTTGTTCGCGCATAGTGCGCACTATACTGAGCGGATAGACGGGTTGCGCGGCTTCCATAAGGCACAAAGCAGTCTCCATGAGTACTAGGACGCCGGTACGGCCGATGCCGGCGCTGCAATGGACTATCACCGGGGCCGGACTCGTTTGTTGGACGCGTGCTTCACGTACGCGCGCCGTAAATGAGAGAAATTGTGCCGGCGAATCGGGCACTCCGTGGTCGGGCCACGCAACGTACTGCATGTGACGCACGTCGCGCTCCGTTTTAGTCTGTTGATCAATTCACAATTGTTAATGTAATTTATTACTATTGTTAAATATCAATAAGTACCTTATTGTCGATTAAGGCAAAAGTGCGAAAGACGAAACTGCCGGACGGATCTGTTTCCTCCTCGGTGCATTTAACCGTTACGTTTTGCAGGCCGAGCGTGTCGTTCACGTTGGGCCAATATTTGAAGCATTTGGCGCGCCCCCTTTCGATTACAGTGGTCAGCATCACTATCAACGTGCACTGATCCTCCAGGACCATCTGCCAGAAGTCCTCGGTGGTGTTCTGCAGCGGTCCCTGCGTTGCAATGTAAGTGTTCACCACTTCGGTGCTCGGTATGACCATATTGACGTAGTTGGCGTTGATGTAGTCGCCATTTTGGGAGTCCTTCAAGACGACTCTCGTAGAGTCATCTAGATTACAAAACAGACGTAAATAAAAGGAAAAAATAAAATAAAAAAACAAATGAAAAGACTTACAAGGAGAAATATCCCTGTAGCGGTTTTTGTTGATATTCTTTTGTTTATTAGCCTCGTCGCATGTCAGATTAGGTTCCTTGCGATACAGTAGTTCATACTGAGCAATCAGAGCACCGGAAGCCAGGCCGTCCCCTAAGAGCAAAATGCTTTGTTCCAAAGCGTTACTAGGAGAAGGCGGCCGTAGTATTTCGTCAGCCGGCACGTACTGATAGGGCGGTTCCTCGTATTCCTCAGCGGTTCCGTAGAGAACATTAGGCCGCACCCCTAAGATCAACTTGCCGCCGTTCACATCCCGGGCCTCCTGGATGATGCGAACGACGTCGGCGTGCAACGAGTGCTGCACGTCCAGGCCGTTTATCAGCACCAGTTGATCGCCCTCGGCCAGTCGAGGTGTGCATTTATCGGCCGGTGTATTGGGAGCTACTCGCGATACCAAGATGGGGACATCGCGCGTGGTACCGCCCTTTACATTGAAGCCGTACTTGCCCATTTCGTCCGGTTGCAGTGTTATCGTTACCAGGCCCTCTTCGGCGAACTGCGAGACGGGGGAGTGGCTGGCGCTATAGGGAGGCGTATCGTATAAACCGTTACTGGTGGGGGAAGGGTCTTCATCGGCATAGCTTATGACACGACCGGCTAGACCGGGAGAAAAGGGGGCTTCGAGGACTTTATCCAGAAAACCACCATCGCTTTTGTTTTGTAAAGAAAAATTAAACAGTTGTTGATTTGGTTTGGTAATAATTTATGCAACTTACTCATCGGATAGCTGACAGTCGGATTCAAGCCACGCCTGTCTGGGTTCTTTGGCTCCCCCCAGATTAACACCCACTTTGTTGTCATAGGGACGAGGAGGTCGGCCTGGAGCCAGGAGAATTTTTCCTTTTTCTTCCAGAGGCGGAGGTGGCGACTTTATCTATTTTTTGCATTTTTTATTATTTATTTTTTGTTAAAAAATAAAAATCAAATTATTAAAAAATAGAATAAACTGAGAAAAAAGTACACTTACAAATGTTTTACTGGGTGACCGGACGAACTTCTTCTCCAATTTTCCTTTTCTTTTAACGTCTTCCACGGTTTGGAACTCGGTCCGTCCGGAATAAGAGAACTTTGAACCTAAAGAAAAAGTGAACCGTCTTCGCACTTTCGGCGAGTGCAATCTGAAGAATGTGTGATGTTCAACGCAGGCCTTCCACAGCGTTTTCGATGACCTGTAGCTTTCCATGTTGAAGCCCAGTAATGTGTCGTAGTTTTCCGACTTTTCAATAACAATTAAAATAAATAAATTTAAAAAACAACATTTTACTAAAGTAGAAATAAAATTGTACTCACAGGCTCTCTGCGTAATTGTATGAAGAATTGCTTGCGTTTAAAGGAAATTTTCATAATTTTGGACCAAGAAAACGTATTGATTCGAATATTATTTTGAAAGACCACAAGTCCTATCGATGTAACACCTAAATCTATTTCCTTACGGCCGTTATCCTTTGGAAAAACGAAAAATGATCTCCAAAAATAAATAAAGGGGAAAGCAGAAGACTTACTTTTGCTTTGTGTAGTTCCACTCCATACATTTCAACTCGTTTTGCATGATCCAGAAAGTTGAATTCAGCAGCAGCAGGCAATTGACCCCTTTAAACAAACACATTACAAAAATAAAGCTAAATTAAACTTTTATGAATTAAAATTAAATATTACTTGTGTAACTTATGTAACTCCGATATTCGTTGTTCGATATCTTCGTTTTGGCAGGGAATCAGCTTCAGGTGGGATAAATAATCAGGTCCATGGTCTTCAGGCTGATAATCGCCCAATTCAGCTACAAATTTCCAAATTAATTCAATTGTCCCCCAAAAGCAATTTTTAATTCTTACATTGTGCTATGTAACTAGCTAAAAGGCAAGCTGTCGACATGGGCAAATGCAGTCTGTTCTCCAGAATATCCCGACGCACTTGCAAATAAAATTGGTACCTGGTGTACTCCTCCTGCAGTTTACTGGGATCGTTCACATAAAATTTGACTCTGAAGAACAGCTTCTTGTCAGTACACTGAGCCAATTGTTTCTTCAACGACTTCTTCGCATCCAACCAACGCTAAATTAACACACAACAGCATTAATTACAAGTAATTAATTAATTAACTAATTAAAATTTAGCAGATACCATGCATTCAGGTTTGTTATCAGTGGGCGTGCAGTCGATTTCGCTAAACTGTAAACCGAAATAGTCTTTCTCGACGAGCTCCAGATGCTGGTAGACCTGTTCGAGCAGCTGGGCCCCTTTGGCTCTTTTGTCAATGGTGAACTCTTGCTCGGTGTCGTCTAAAAAAAGCACTTTGACGCTGATTCCACGCTGACTGCGAACGCGTGCCGCTGCCAATTCCAAAGCGTGGACATTGTACGTGCCACTGGAACCACTGAAGGCCCTTTTCGACACACTTTCGATCATAATATGCAACTAAATCCGAGGGGGAGAAAACGAAACAAACAAAAGATGATCACTGAGATGATTTCAGGTTAGGTTGCTGCGCCTGGACTGGAGCACCCACACAAACGCACTGTGAGATGCGCGTACAAGTTCAGTTACGCACTTTGAAAATTCAACAAAACTTTGGTTTTTACGAATGGTTTTCATTTAAATAATTTACCACTGCTCTACAAAAAGTTATGAAGACATTTACATAAAACTTTATTTTGCAGACGGCGATTCCAATACAATATTAATGCGCACAAAGTTATGAAAGGCATTTTGCAAATTATTCTGTACAGATTCAATGATCTGCTTCAATCTGCCATCATTATCGCCAGCAATAAGCTTAGCAACACGAGCGGTGGGACATTTAACCAGAACAACAGTCGATACAGCTCCTTGCTCACCGATATCCAGAAACTCCATCTGCGGCTTACATCTGTAGGGAATCTCCTGCGGCAAATAGTTCAACAATTGCGCTTTGACGGTATCAATGATTATTTTCTCCGGCGTTTGATCGGACCAAACATCGTCCGGAAACATCCAAGCCCTAGGCTTGGCCTGCTTTATTAAATATTTTCGCAAATCCTTCAATCCGCTTCCCGTCAAAGCGGAAATAAGAAATATCTCCGAAAAGTTTTTATATCCCCTGATCTCCTCACTGATCTTTGCATTGGGCATCATCACACCTCTGAGATGTCCCTCTGTAACATTCCTAATTACATCCAAAAGTTTTCGCTTTGACTTTAACAAATCGATTTTGTTCAGCACTAGAAACTTCTCCTTTTCATCAACCGTTTCCAGCATGTCTATTATTTTATTGTCCAATTTGTCCCTTGTGTAGTGATTGCTAACATCATGTATAATACCAATAACGTCAGCTTCTTGTAGACTGTGCTTGGAATCTTTGACAAAACTTTTTTCCAATTTAAATCTGCAATTGCAATTATCTGTTAAAATAATACCGTACAAACGTTCCAACTAAATATACTTTTCAACTTCTTTTGGATGCACTAATCCTGGATTATCCATAAAGACAATTTGGGTATTTTCATGGGTGAAAACTGCTTTCGCTTTCATTCGTGTGGTATGTGCTTTTGAACTCACAGGACAAACCTAAAAACGTTGTTTTTAATAAAAGTTGCGTATTTTTTTTAGTTATGCTTACAGCTCTGTCCATTAAAGAGTTAATTAAAGTGCTTTTACCAGCATTTGGTAACCCTATTACTGCGACCCTTAGGCATTTCTCCTGGGATTCCAACTGCTTGCACTCATTAGGTTCGGTAATTGCAGCAATGTGTTGAGAACATAAAAAACGTCTAAAATGGTTTCCTACACAACGTTTTAGCATTTTTAAAAACGATTTTCACAATTTTAACACTTTGAAATAGAAAAACACCACAGGCAAATTTGTAGGTTATGTTTTCACTGACGTTGTTAGAGAAGTTGCCTATATTACTTAAATTTGAATTTAAAAAAACTGCTTTTTTTTTCAATTCTTTTTAAGTAAATCAACATTAATTTTATTATTACAATATGTACAAAACTACATAATCTACTACAAAACACCATTTATCCTCCGTTAAAAGTCCATCCAACATACAAAGGAGCGCAAAATTTGCTTAAAATTAAAACTTTCAACTTGAAAATTTTTAAACTCTAAAAAGAACAAAAAAAAGGCAACAGACGACTAGTAAAAATTAAACATTGACCACTGAATATTAAATTATTGCAAAAAACGCAAAATCGAAAAATATAAAAAAATAGTTCTCATCTCACTCAAAAGTTCTCTTTCTCTCTGCAAGTCTTTTTGTTCCCGCTCCGTTTTTTTCTTCTTTTTTTTTTAATTTCTTTTAAATGTCTTTTTACTATTTTCTTCATTGTGTCTAAGAACTAACTAAGCAAATATTCTGGTAACGGTTACTGTAGATGTGTTTTTTCCACGTGTAAAGAGTTAAAAATTTTGGGTGCGCTTTGAGAATTGGCCGAAAATTAAGTACTTTTCTTTTTGAAGAAGAAAGTAATTCTGCGCTGCGAATGTTCACCTGAACTCGTAGATCTGAATGCTGTGTTCCGGCACGTGGGTCAAATTGAGACTCTGGTACCATTCGGAGCTCCTGTGATAGTAGAATCCTTCAATGTTGGCTTTGGACTTTTGGAAACAAATGTAGTAGAAGCCGGCAAAGGACGCCCCGCTGATATCTTTGATTGTGTGATCAGGCACCAGGAAGTGCTCCTTCCATCTCATAAAAATGTAATCGGTATTGGCCAGAGCTTTGTAATCGAACGTATCGGAATTGAACGTCTTCGAGTATTGGCAAAACGAAACAAATTTGCTCTGCAATTTTGCAAATAACAAATTAACAACAAAATAAATAAAAATAAAAAAGCAATTAAATAGTACCCAATGCTTCTTATCGACATCCTCATCAGCATCCCACTTCCTAGTTAGAAACGGATACTTTTGGCTTATTATTTCGCCGTCAAAGAACGTGGTCAGCGTTGGAAACTCATCAGTCAGACCGTTGATTTGCAGGTACCCGCACAAATAAGAGTTCTCTTCATCGACATGCTGCAAAAGCAAAACACATTGCACCCAAATCAAAACTTACATAAGCAGATGTTGATGCAAAACGCTTACCTGCAGCACCACTTCGACTTCATACGAATTGCCTTTGGATTTCTGGAAGCCCCGGAAGCGCGACCCGTTGTACAGGAGCGACTTTGCAATGCCTGGCTGCTTGGAATTGGCCGGCGGCGGCGGCGTTAGGTCCACCCTCACAGGCATCTTGTTACACCACAATTGCACTTACTTACAGTGCGCTCGCCTCGAAGTGTTCAAACACAAAATGTGCGCTTTCAGTCCGTTCAAATGCCGTAAAAAATCTACTAATTATTTATACATAACGCGTGCCAAAATGTTTCTCAGCGGGTGGAAAAAAAAAACAACCACTAGAGGTTCAGCTCTATGGCGGACGCATTCAAAATGGCGTCCGGCGGCCGCTTGTCTCTTTTTTTTTCTTGTCGAGTCAAGTTGTGCACAGAGACCTCTATTGCTGAATATCGCAAGCTCAAAGTCAGCGGTTCTCAAACGGTTTCCTCTAATTATTTTTTAATTTTAATTTTTAAGGGTTTTAAACTAAAAAGAACTTGCTGAGCTTTTGTGCATTAACTATTAACTAAATGATCAATTTAATTATATAAAATTATTAGGAAAAAAATACATGCTAGGCATAAATTTTACCATTTTTTCATTTAAAATTAATAAAATTCATTAACTGTTTCTAAAACAAAGCATTTCTGAAATTTCTGTAAAAGAAAAATAGACAATTTTTAAATTTATATAACTAATAAACGGTTTCCACTTTATTAGCAACATATTTCGTTAATTTAAGTACACAAACTTAATAATTTCTTCAATTAGCTTATAAGACCTTAAAAGTCCGTTAAAACGCAAGTAACATTTAAAAAGAAAAAGTGACAAAATTCTAAAAAGTAAAAGAAAGACTAGTCTTACATATTATTAATACTCTATAAGTCTATAATAATAACAAGAAAAAAAAAGAACATTGGAAAAGAATTACCTTATAGTGGTGATGATGATGACGATGGAAATAATCAATCAAATAAGAAGAATAAAGGTACCGTATTTTGTGCAATTTACCTACAAACGTGCGGGGGATGGGGGGACACATAAGGGTTCTGGATCCAGTACCGATCATTCGATTAGATGTCCGTTATCTGCAATGAAATAAAATCACCGTTGGTTGTTTGCAGCGTGATGGTGTCCGAATCACAAAAAAGGCGTCCTTTCTTTCGGCACAAAGAAAAAAAACAATACAGGATCATCCAAAAGTACCTTTTCATTTTATACCCCTGACTATTTAATGAAAAGTAAAGAAATTCTCCGTTATTTACATTCTTAATTGAGATAAGGATAAAGAGAAGAAAAAATAACTTTCACATAAAAAAATAAAAATAAAAATTCTTGATTTACCATTCCTGAATATAAAATTTTAATTTAAAGTTTTAATTTTACTATTTTTTCAATTAAAAATGTCTTAATCAATAAATTAATTAATCATAATAATTAAAAAAAAACAAATTCAAAGAAATTCACTAAAAAAAGAAATTTTCTGTTTTAAACGACAGCAGTTTTGAATTATCCTGTATACTATATTAAAAACACCCCTTAAAACAAAAGAAAAGACGCCTCAATATTAACAAATACATTAAAAAAAAAAAGAAGAAGAGGATTTGCATATAATGAAATACATTTAAGACAACCTTTATTACTGAATGCATACTGGTCAATTGGGTTACAAGTACAGAGCATACAACTTAATACAGTATAGTTTCTTATATATCCATAATATATATATAATATATTTCTATATGTGTATATATATTATTTGTGTGTATATATATGCACATATACCTTTTAAAAAGCACTTATACACTAAGTTTTTTTATCTCCTTCTTCCTCTTCCTCATCATATCTTATCTTATCGACTAATTGTGTTTTTGTGTGTTTCTGTCTGTCTGTCTGTCTGTGTGGGTGTTACCGTTATCAGTGTCCAATGTATTTGGTTTGCATTTCTCTTGCAAAGTATTGTGGATATAGTATATTATTTACCATTATCATATATATGTATAAGTATATTAATCAACATTCAACTGTTGTTCAGAGCTTATCGTAGTATATAATTAGCAGATTATTATAAATCGACGTGTGAGTAGTACAAATTTTGTTTCGCTTGTTTTTTTTTTCTTTAATCATTTGTTTTGTTATTAGAATTTCTCTTTGAATTTTTAAAATGTTTTACGAATGATCGAGTCTCGGGGTTGTTCACATTTTAATATTTTCATCATTTGCTGCCAACAAAAGCGCCATTATTTTCGTTTCTGTTTTTTTTTTTCAATTATTTTTTTCTTATTAGAAAAAAAGTATGCTCAGTTGCATACATCAAGGGTGTATATGATGGTTGACAGTTGGTTGACGTAAATTGACAGTTGTTTTATTTCTGCACATTTTAATGTAACGGAGCAGCCCTTTTTCTTTTCAATCTATTCGCAAAGGGGAAAAAACAAGTAACAACTAATTTATTATTAATTTAAAAATTAATAATCAGAATAAAACACAACATTTGTACTGTTTTGTTGGTTGGGGGGCAGGCTTAGGGGTGAGGGGGGGTGGTGAGGATAATTTTTCAGAATTTCGCGTATCGAACAATTTATCACAAATTCGGTTTCATTTTTTTTTTGCTTTTCATTTTCAATTAATTAATTAATAACATTACACACAAGATTTCCTCTTGTTGTCTTGCTTATTTATTTATAATAACTGCGTACCTATTTGGAAATAAGCATCTTGGAATCATTCACATCTATACGATTTATATACTATAAAATATTTTCATATAAATATATAGTATATAATTTATATAATAACAAATGTCTGTGAATATAGTGAGTGTAAGAGAAGGAACTTCGATTTGCGCGCACAAAAAAAATCGTCTTCGGAGTAATTTGGTCTTCGTTATTCTCAATTATTGTTTGTTTTTTGTTTTTTCTTTAGTCATTTTTATATAAGTGCGTATAATCGTTGCCATAACAACAATTTCCGTAACAACAACATTAATTAGGTAATTAAAAAAAAAACAATTGCGCGCTTAACGAAAATTATATCAAAAAAAAAAAGAAAAAAGAAAGACATCTCTACGGAAATGAAACGAAACATCACACGCGAACCGCCGTTTGGACTAGACTTTTGTTTTCCATTAATTATTTATTTAGTTATTAGTTAGGAGGGAACTGAATTTCTCGTTATTTTCATTTTGTAGTATTCATTTCTTGTCACACTGTTTTTTTTTTGTATATAATTTAGGCCACGTCGCATATACATTTTTACTTTTACTTTATTTTGTTGCATAATAGAATAACTGCAATGGATTCTTTTCGTTTATTTAATATGATAAAATTAATTTAATTAATAAAAAAAAAACAATAAATATTCGTAGCAATAATATTTAAAAAAAAAATCTTAATTATTAATCAGGTCTTGCATATTTATTACTTTCAATTCAAAATATTGTAATATTTAATTAATCATTAATTAATATGATGAACACACTTAAAATTACCAACTGCTATAGTCTAAAAAAGCCTATTTAAATAGTTAATAAAAATAATAATATATTAGTAATAATACCTAATAATAGTAATAATAATAATAATAACGAAAAAACCCAAAACCGAATCTCTTAACAACGATATAGGAGATAATTAATAATAATAATCATAAAAATTAATAAAAACTGTAAGTAACTAGAAAGACGCTAATTTGTTTAGCGTATAGAGGGCGCCTCAAAATATTAATATAGTAGCGTTCTTATTTGGTACTTGCTCCGCCTTCTGTCACGTCCGGTAAGCGCTCGGCTCATGCGCAGTAGCCTTCGTCGATCATTAGTTTGTTTGTTTCTGTTTATTCTCATTAAGTCGTCGCTTGTTTGCTTGTTGTTTTCAGTGGTTTATATATGCTATAGAAACCGCTTTTAGAATCTTGCAAATGTTTATTTTATTACATTGTTTTTTTAATATTTTATTGATTGAGTGAGTGTTGTGTGCACACTGTTTCTTCATTATTTGGAGAATTGTTTCTTCGAAAATCCAATTGTGATAGTTATTTTTATTATTACACAGAATATGCACACATATTGCGTTATTTTTCGATTACTTTTCCAATTATTTGTATCTTCTTTTTTTTTGGTTATTTTTAGGTTATTTTTCGTAATAATAATAATAATATTGTAATTGGATATTTATATAACATTTAAATATAAATAATTACTATTATTATATATGTACCTAATTTATATCGTTAGTTACTTTGTCTCCTTCATTAAATATAATATATAATTTACTTTTTATTATATTATTATTACGTAATAGATAATATATTAATTAATTAATTAGATATAATACACAGCAGTTTTAAGCGTATTCGAGCGGTCTAACCCAAAAAACCGCTGCTGAATCTTTTCACATTTAGTAATATTTATCATGCACACACCTTTTCACTTTTATTTTCCCTATACTTGGTAAAATTGTTTAACGTTTAGAAATCGTTTACAAAAAAATAAAAGTGAGAAACGGAAAAAAAAATTCAGAAAGAGAATTTTGGCACTAAATTTCAATCAATTCGTCTAAATTATGATTACAATCTATAATAGCTTCTTCATTCAAAATGCTTTAAATTTTATAAAAACCAAAGTCTCAGCACCCTTAGATATTTTTTTTCTTACTATAAAACAAACAGAAAAACTAATAAAATAAAAACAAAAATACTTAGCCAGTTTTTTTTTTGTCTGATTTTTTTCATTTGTTTATATAATAAAAGTATAGCCTACGCACACGAAACCCTAATTAACGATAATTAATTAACGAAGATTTAAAGCAAAAATCTCTATTACATGTTTTGTACGTCAGGCCCCTTTTTCCATATTAAAATTTGGTATATTTTGTTGATTATTTTTCGGTTTTTGTTGTTTTTAATAAAAAAGAAAAAAAAAAGAAAAAGAAGAGCAAATCACAAAGATAGTTTTAAAAAAAGAGGCCTGATCACCTGGTAGTCCTACTACAGTCTTCTTCTGTTTTATATTCGTACCCTAAAATTAAACAACAATCAAATATTTTCCACTAAACATTGCTTAAAAACACAGAAAAACCTACGAACGAATGCTTTGCGTTTTGATTGAGACTTGCAAAAGTGGTTGCCTACACTATCCGGACAACAAAACTACCGAATTACTTGTCATTTTCATTGCATTTGTTTTCTTTTCTTTGTTGTTTTTTTTTTGTTTTTACTATTTTTGCAATTTATTTTTATCCAACAAATTCTAAAAGTAATCATTAATAATAAGAGAGAGGATTGATGCATTGCGTGCATTTTGAGCACATTCGTTTCCTATATAATGATGATGAGTTGTTGCTTAGGTAGTCCTGAGAGTTTAAAAAGGCCCGAAAATGTTTTACTGCATCCCATTACGTTGTATTTTCTGTTTGCTTTTCTTTTTATACAAAAAACAAAACAAAAAACTAAAAACGAAAAAACCGAAAAAAGCGTTGATATGAAACATCGTCCGTCCGCTTTGCAAAGAGAAAAATCGCACACACGAAGACACACTCACTTAAACGCTAAACTTACATAGCCTACTATTTTATAAATGACCTTTTCATTTGTTTGTTTTTTTACATTTTACGTTTCTTTATACAACGGTTGGCAGTACCATCAGCTGAAACTCTATCCTATCGCGCTTGCGCTTTACACACTTTTCTCTGCGTCGAGGAGGAAGAGCTGTACATAACACATTGATGCAAAATATAAACACATTGAGTTTTTTTTTTTTTCGTTTTCTTATTTTTACATACATTTTCTTTCTCTTTCTTATCCTTAAAAGATAAATCCCTAATCCTAATTGTATTTTTCCTTTAAATTAGTGTCGCGTGTGGGTTTTAATTATTATTTTTTATTTCTTTAGTGTCACGGAAAAGCTACTCGTTCCAAGGAGAGAGGCACACACTTATTTGTTGCTTGGTTTTTTTTTTTTTTGGTAATAAGTAGTTTTTCATTTTAATTTTTTTATTATTAAATGCACAAGTAAAATTTGGACCGTTTACATTACTCTTGAGAAAATCTAACTAACGAGTAACGAAAAACGAAAACTTGGAAAACCGAAAACCCTGTCTGATTATCAGTTTTTATTACTTTTCATTTTTTATTAATATATTTATTAAGGAGAGGCCAATTTGTTTTTGCATGATACATAAAAACCTTTATAAATATATATTCTATATGTAGAATAGTTATTACTTATTTGTAAAGTACTTAATAATTGCACAGTTTTCACAGAAATTATTACTCTCTCTCTCTCTCTCTCTCTCTCTTCCTTCTATTTCTGTCTCTGTACACAGTGTACACAATGTACGCCATCTTTCGCGCAAAAACCAAAAGCATACTATGACGGAACTTCTTCAGAGACACACGAGTCCGTCGGCTTCATACGGGCGTTTCGCGCGTGTGAAAACGATAAAACGATGTCACACGATTGCTGAGCGAACAACAGTGTTTCGTGAGCCGCCGACAGCCGAACACTTGCGAATAGTGCCGACGACGGCCAGTCGTCCGTTGACTGTTGCCGGATGAAGACGTAACGCGCGGCGTCCGCGGAGGCACTTTTTGCTTATACTTTGTGCATTTTAAGTAATATTAATTAATTAATTTGTCGAGGGGGGAGGGGCAATAATACTTCTTGTTCTTTGCTTCTTTTATGTCTTCTTAATAGGATATCATTACTATAGAAACATCACCATTATGTGTAGGGTTTTTTTTCACCTTTTTCTTTTTGTAATTTATTATCACAACCATATCAGTGTTTATTTTTTAATGTTTTTTTTTTCTTAAGTTGGAAGAGTCTTTGACGATTACACTTGGTTTTTGCTAAATAATTGAATCGTTTTTTGTTTATGTAAATGTAAATTACTATTATTCTTATTATTGGAAAAGTAACAATGCGCTAATACGTTAATTAATATAGATATATTTAAAATATTCATTTAATTAATTATTATTAATTATATATGACACTAATTGTCTTTGGTGTAGTACTTTTGCTACGAAGTGTAAAAAATAACGAGAAGCGTTTTTTTTTTAATTTTTGTTATATCGAAAGGTTTTTTTTTAAATTTAATTAATTATTAAAAAAGGTATAGTTGAAACACATAAAAAATGGCAAGAGTTTATATAATATAAGCGTTTAAAACTGCAAAAACGCACGTTACAATAATATATTTTTTCTTCATTATTTTTATTACATACGCGTCGTTATGTACTTAGGTATATTATGTATATTTAAAAAAAATGATGTATATAAGGAAACTAGCAAATATTGTACTTTCGCATTCATTGTTTTCATTGTCTCAATACACATATATAGTTTTTTTTTTTTTCATTTAAATTAATAAGTATTATTTGTTTTCGTCGAAAGTAGTCAGTATTGATTGATTTAACAATAATTTCACTTTGGAGACTCAGAGAAAAGACAAAGCAGAAGATTGACTTATTTATTCAGTAAGTTTCCATTGCTTTTGATGTGTTTAAATACTTTAAATAGTGGAAAAAAACAATTTGCAAGCTTACTTGGTTTAGTAGAGGTTATGTAAGGTCAGTTTCCATGTGATTTCCAGTTAGGATTGAGCTTTTATTTAGAGTTTCATTTATAATGTCTTCGAATATTGTATTTCTATTTTACAATTGAAAATCAACAAGATTGAACCGAAAAATTTACGATTTAAAGTTTCTCAGACACATGAAAACTGAAAAGTAGCTCATTGTTTTTAGGTTTTATGAGGTTAGGATTGCTTAATATTGCTTCAAAAGTCTTGAAAATGAATTTAGACTTGCAAAACCAATCAATACCAATCAACCGCGGACATTATTTTCAAAGAGGTCAGTCTCTATTTATTCAATATAAATATGATTAAATAGTAATTAATTAATTATCAATTAAAAATAAAAAACAGACGCAAAATCGGATCGTCAAAACTAGATTCATCAAGGACTATAAATATTATTTAATATTGGTAAGTAATAATGTAATAATAGAATATAATACTTGTATTTTCAATATTATTATTGCACTAGATTCTCCTTTCATTGGTTATGTTTTCCATTTCATTAGTTTCATCATAATTAATGATTATTTATTATTAATTTTTTAAGTAATTACTGCTTATTTCTCATCCAAGTAATTCCAGCGGTGTGTAAACATTTGCAAGATTCGAAAAACCCTTCGGCGCATATTTAGCATATTTAACACAGCAGCCATTACAACAATAGTAGTATTATTATTAACAATTGTCCACACGAATAATATGTCGGTATTTTTTTTTTACTTATTTAAACATTATTTGTATACTCGATACACTAATACAACATTTACAAACTTAATTGTTTTCTTATTTGTTTTTTTTTTCGATGTGAAAATTGCGATGATTCTCTATTAGTTCAAAATAGACCGCAACGCTGATGTGTGGTGGCAATTAATTTCGAAAAATGATTTATTCTCTTGTTATTTTTTTTGTTAATTTTTTGTTAATTTAATTTTTAGGCACATACATTGGTAAATTGTGTGTTTAAATGTGTAAAGCTCACTGGCATTTTTTTTTTTTCACTTACATTTTTTTTTTTCGTTTTTTCAAAATTTTTCTTCTTTAAATATTATATCATATATAGTTTTAGGGAAGTTCGTCTCACATATCGTTCTTCGAAAAAAGCATATAGACAGACATTTCTTTATCGATTAATTAATTAATTAATTAATAACTTAAAGCTACAAGTTGATATTCATTTTGGCTATGTGTGTGTTTTGTGTTTGTGTGGGTTTTAGTTTTTTTTTTTTAATTTATTTAGTCACAGAAAAACTCATACGTTGTTTGTTGGTCACTTTACTTTGCGCGCCTAAATACCGTTTCCGCTTAGCTGCGGAAGGGAAAATTGGCGCGCAAATTCAAAATTCAAATTATCACAAAGTGTTTTTTGTTTTTTTTCTTAATTTTCACTACCATCTCTTAATAATTTTAACGTCTTGCTATTAAAAAAAAAATAATAATAATAATTTATTTTTGTTATTTCTAAATTAGTGTCAAGTGTGTGTGTGTGGAGTGAATCTATATAAATTTCAAAGAAAAAACATCAATTTTGTTTATACATAATATGTTTTTTTTTTTGTATAGATAGATAGATATATAAGAAATTGGCGAAATTATTGTTTGTTGTTTTTTGTCTCTCGCTTATTATTTATTTATTTAATAATAATAATAACTTACGCTTAATCTACGTTTTTTTCCTCTTCAATTAATTACTTAATCAATTAATTACCGCAAGAAACCTTGATTGATGCAATTAGGACATTATTATTTTATAACTAATTTGCTACCACATTCACCATCAACGTACAGCTACAGTTACCATTAATATATTATTATTAATTAATAATTAATTATTATCGATATGACTTAGTGATTGTTGACTATAATATACGCGTTTTATATTATTATAATTTGTCACTCGTAATGTTTTTTTTTTGTGTTTAGTTTTTTGTTGATGCTGAATTTGTAGCTTTCATTATTTTTTTTTTTCATTTTTTTTTGTATTTTTTTAATTTTTTTTGCCTTTTTATTTATTTTTATAATTATTACTTTTTTAGTAAAAATCAAAAAGCCACTTAAGATTCACAGCACAGTTTTTGTTTTCATTTTTGTGTGTGTGTGTGTGTTTTTTTATATACGTAACTCGACTGTTTTTTTTTATAATAATAAATTGCATAACAAATAAATATCCTTTTAAAATAAAAATAAAATGAAAACTCTGTTAAAAAAAAAAAAGATTTTTCTTCTTCTTTTTTGTTTGTTTGTTGGAAGTTTAAAAGTTAAAAACACAAAAAATCAGTCTTGGTCTTTGAAAATCAATGCAAGAAACAAAAATTAAAACAAAAAATTGTTATGCAATTATTTTTGCATTTATTTAAACAGTCAGTTTTATTTTTTTTTTTTTTTCCTTTATAATTTTCTCTAAACAAACAAGTCTCTTGGTAGAAGAATCACTTTGCAAGACTAGATTTTGCACTACTACCACCAAATTGATGTACGATTTTACAATTTATTTTTTACTTTGCCCTAAAATGAAGGTAATGCTTTTAAATTTTCATTTTGTTTTTTGTTTTTTTGAACACCACAATTGTTATTATTATTATCATCGATATAATTTCTCTCAATTGTTTTCTTTTTGTGTGATTGTACGCTATTCGGTCGGATTTTAATACTTTTTTTTTTTTTAGAGTTTTTATGCGTTTTTTTTTTTTCTTTGTATGTATTACACGTAATTTTGGCATATTTCGTTTATACGATAAATATCATCAGCAAAAAAACAACAAAAACCTAAGTTCTAAACATTTAAAAAGTACACCGCTACACACTTAAATATTATTGTTTGCTTTTTTTTCCATTTTACTTAATTATTTAAACATCGGAGAAACATTTATTTGATATTTCCATTGCTTTTGCTATTATTATTAATAACCTTTTTTTCTTTCATCATACAATCTTTTTTCTTGCAGAAAAATGCGATTTTTGTGTTTTATATATTAAAAAGAAAAACACAGGGCACCATTTTTTTAATACCACCGTTTTAGTTATTTTTATTTATTTATTTATTTTAAATTTAAGAAAGGAAACTAATTAATAGCATCAGCAATAGAAATACAATGGTTAATAATTTGGGGGACAAACGGGGGGAGGGGCAGCAAAAATTCATCTAATTAAACTTTAATTTTCATTTTTTTTTTTTGTTATTATCGTGAAGTCTTCTCAATCGGTTATTAAATCCTATTTTTTCCTTTCAATTATTAGTATTATATTAATACAATTAGATAATAATAATAATTTTCTAAATATTCATAATATACTTTTTTTGTTGCTTAATTATTACTCTTCTTTCATCGTCAAATAGATATAGATATATTGTATGTAGATATATATATAATATAATCTTTTGTGTCACAAAATTATGTCCTCCCTATATATTATAGAGATTGGATTTTTAAATAAATATCATTATTATTTATTTAAATATCACTAAATATATAATATATATATATATATTATTATTATATATGCACTATATCCATGTTTTCGTTTACTTGGTTTTTTGTTGCTTTTCTTTGTTGTTTTTGTTGTGTTGTTGTTGCCGTTTAATTTAATTAATTTAATACTTAGTTTTGTTATTTTCATTTACGTTTTACAAGTTATGTTAGATAGTATAATAACTATTTAATTACTATAAAACAACCGAAAAATAAAATGTCACGAGGCAATTACGATTTTTTTTTTCATTATCATATTTTTTGTTTTTTAACATTTTCTTTACATTTCATTTTTTTTTTTTTGCAAAAAGCGTGTGCAGTCTAAATTTGATTGTGGTGTTTCATGATCATCGCCTAATTATTTATAAATCCCTCATCATTTCCGCGTAAAAAACAAAACCAATTCCATCCTGTGATTTAAATTGTTAATTTGTTATTATTATTTTTTTTTTTTGCAAAATATGTTTTTGTTTGTTGGTGGATGTATTTTTGTGTTTTTGTATGCGTGTGTGTGTTTGTGTTCCCTACCATTATATGTACTATACTTTTGCCTAATTATTTTCTTAACTTTCTTAATGATGATAATTGTTTTTTTATTTTGTTTGTTTGTTTTTTAACAAATACGATTATTGTTTTTCACTAGTACAGACACAATCAATAATTATAGAATTACTTTGGTTTGTCGAAAACACACACACTACAGGCAATAATAATCATAATAATAATAATAATAATTAAATTCAATCAATCAATTAATGGGAAAATTTACTATATATATATATATATATGTATAATATCATTATCACGAAGAGAGAAAAAATGTTGCGCATGTATTGGTTTCTTTCGCATTTGTTTCTTAGTTTTTGTTTTCTTAAATTTCGCAAATACCGAAATATTGTTTATACTATATAGTACAGTAATTATATACTATATATCATCGCAATAGTACACTATATTTAATATAAGTATAATAAGATAGATTTTTCCATTTACCTAGATACATAGATACTTTAAATATATACCTATATACGATTACCGTAAAATTAGTAATAATAATAATTAGTCAATAGCAATAATAATCATCAATCAATTAATATTATCACATTTGATTAGCTCTTGATTATACACCATCATTTTCATTCCACGTTTGTTTTTTATACTTATGATTTTCAGTTGTTGTTTTTTTTTTTGTTTTTTAGTTTTCATTTCACCAATACATTATATACTTTGTGTGTTTGTTTGTTTGTTTGTGTCTGAATATTTGTTTGTTGGTTACTTTTACTGCAGTTGGTTGCAACAAACTTTTTTCATTTGTTTTCTTTTGCTTTTTATTTTTTTTTTGTTTCTTGTACAATATATGTGTATTGTATATGAAGAAGCAAAAACGGAAAAATCGGAGAACACTTTTTCAATGCAGTAGTAGTACATAATAATAGTATAAATAGCCTTCTTACACGCTAAGGGGGATTTTCTCATTAATTAATTAATTAAATACAACTATTAATACACGTGATTTCAGCCCAGTAGTAATATTATTATTATTATTAATTCATATACGATTATGATATTTTTTACCTTTTAAATGTTATTATTATTATTATTATTTAATGGATGCACGCACTTCACATATACAGTGCCATTCATTTTTCTTTCTTCTTACCGTTTTTTTTTTTTTCTTTCATTATATTTGCGACAAAACTGTTTTTACTAAAAAATAAAGTTCTGCCTAAAAGTTAGGCAAAGCCATCTATGATAAACGAAATCATTTGTTTTGCCACACATTGTGTTTGGTTGGTTTTTTGTTTTCTTCCCTAGTATGTTTTAATAATTAATTAAATGTGTATTGTTTTTTATTTGTTGTTGTAGTTGTTGCTGTTATTATTCATTTTGTACGCGTATTTATAGTATAGTAAATTCATCACTTACAAACTATTCTCATTATATTAATTTTTATCCTTATTCACTAGTCTTTTATATTTATATATAATAATAATAATAATAATAATATATATATATCCATATAATATATAAATATTCATAGATATATTATGCTTAAGATTATCGTAGTATAATTACTTAATTATTAATAATTTTAAACACAGTTATTTTAACACAGTAGTAGTTTTTCATTTCAATTGTTTTTTGTTTTTGTTTTATACTTATTTTGCTTTGAAACATTGCCTCTTTTTTCTTTTTGAATTTTCGCATGTTGGTGGTTGTCAGTGGGGCGGCTCCCATATATTTTCATTATTCCTCCATCGTCAATCCAATCTGTTTGGTTTTTTTTTCTTCTTCATTTTTTGTGTATTTTGTATATTAGTAGTTTATTTGGAATATTATTCGCTTTTAATTAATTAATTAATTAATTATATGAAAATTCATCAGTTTGCGAACACTAAAATATATAGTTTACAGTAATAGTAGTTTAGTAATAAAAGACTAGTTTTCGATTCCCTCGAATTATTATTATTATTTGTTTCATTTTGTTTTGTTTTTTTGTTTTTTTAACCTCTTATTTAATCTATATATATTTCTCTTTATTTTTTATTTTTTGTTCAATAATAAATATATATAGAATTAAGTAACGCTTTAAGTAATAATACAGCATCAGTTTAGTGTTGTTTGTTTTTTGTTTTTTCTTTCCATTTAGACTTTAATAGGAGTTAAGTGACGCCATTTTTGAATGCACGTTTTTAGTTCGGCTTGTGTTTGGTGGTGGCATTTTTCTTTCCATAATGCAAAAACAGTACAATTAGCAATTACCACTCTGTTCTTTTGTTTGTTTTTCTTTGAGCAGTTGTAAAAATTGTAAAGTAATTATTAGTGATGGATATGTCATTTCATATGCGTTCTTTGCGTTTTTTTTTTCTTCTTCTTTCTAATTAAATATTATCATTATTATTATCACTTTTTAAGTTTTTAGTTTCTTTCTTAGTTTTCAGTAAGATAGAGGTGTGAAAAAAATGAATCAAATTTTCTTTGAACATTCACATAAACAGGAAAAAGAAAAAACAATTTATAATAATGAAAACTGAAACTATTATTCTGCCTTTCTGTTTCCTTCTTAAAACATACATTAATTTATGCAATTAATAACAAGAATTTTCAAAGAAAAAGGAAAATTAAACACAACTTCAGTAGTGCGAATTATTTTACAATTAAAGAAAAACATAAAACGATTCCAGGTTCCATCAAACTGACTACTTCGTCATTTTCTTAAAAAAAAAAAAAAGAAGAAAAAAAACTATTTCGGTTGCAAAAATTATGCAACCTACAAACACAGCAAATAAAAAACGACGAAGGAAACTACTAAATAGTTAATAATAACATATAAATACTTAATAATAATAATAACAATAATATCGTGGAGGACTTTTTTGTTTCTTTATGTGGTTTAGTTATGTATGTTCGTTACGACGACTTAACATTCGTATTTCTTTTTGTTTTTTGTTTAAACTTTTTTGATTCTCAATTGTTGTGGTTGTTGTTGTTTTTGTTGTTGTTGTTCAAAAGCGCAAAAACAAATTCATATTCAAATGAGGTTGCTCTGAGGTGTGGTTGTTTTTTTTTTTTAGATGGACTCACCGCCTAGAAGATCGGGTGGCAGGAACGGCTGCAGATTGGATGGCGTTCCGCGCGATTGCTCGGCCGTCTCCAGCGACGACGAGCCCCACAGACTGGTCGACGACGTGTTAGGCCATCCGGTGCTCCAAGTGTTATCACTGGCGTTCGGCGGTTGCGGCTGCTGCTGCGGCTGCGGTGGTTGCGGCTGTGGAGGCGGCGCGTTCGCACCGGAACCGCGCCAGCCACCGCCCGAGCCACCCGGTTGGTTCGACACCTGCTGCACCAAATTGGTCGCCTCCCAGTCGGACGGGTTCTCCGCCAAGATACTGGTGTTGCTCAGCACGCAATTGTTCAATGCATTCTTTGCCTAATTTAAGATTATTCAATTAATTATTTAATAATTATTCATTACATTAACATAAATTATTATTTTTTTAATTTTAGAAAAGAATACTTACTTTGGCAGCCTCTTCATTGGATTGGTATTTGGCTAAGGCGTAGCCGTTGTGAAGGTACAAGTGAAAACAATCCAAAGGTCCATGTTGCATACAGAGGGTCCTTAGAGTAGATCCATCAATCTGTTTTTTGTTTTTAATAAAAAAAAATATATTGGAAATTAGAATTTTTTTGGGTACATTTTCGATTTTGACTCACTTGTGCTGTGAGATTACGTAGTAACAGCCATTGGGAACCGGATCCGGTACCGGGCCAGTTATTGCGCGACACGCCCCATCCAGAGGAACCGCCGATATTGCTGCTCCATCCGTTGACGGACGAATTGCCGCCGCCTTTGTTCGAGAGGCCGGGCGGTGGTCCCCTCTTCGGGGCGGACCATAGATCCGAGTTGGCGGCAGTGGTAGGCGTCAGAGCGCCCAGAACGCTTTTGTTTGAAGGTACTTTATTTTGAGGACTACAAACCACCAATCACCAAAAACCAAACAACATTAAAACCTCACTAAACTCACAACACACACAAAAACAACAATTGAAAACCCCACAAAATCCTCCCAAAATTGAAGAAAAAAGAAAATCGGAAAAAGTAATTGCGAAACATACCTTGCAAACGCAGTTGAACTAGATGAGGTCGGATAGCTCCAAGTGGAGGAACTTAAGCTAATGGATTGAATAGAATTTTCACTAACTGGAGGGCTCTTGCTAGGCTGATTGAAAATGTCCGAGTCCTTAATGGTGGACAGAGACAACGGGGACCTCCCCACCGATCCGGGAGTAATACTGGGATCGTCTTCGATAGTCTTTTGTGTACCCTGTACATTAGATACAATATTAAACTAAAGCAAACAAACAAAAGACAAAAACGAAAAGAAAAGACAAAAATAAATTAAGGCAAAAAAGAAAACGAAAATAAATAAAAATTGAAAAGATGCAGAGCCATACCTTCCAAGGCTTTCCGGGTTCGAATTCAGGTACGGCCCATTGAGCATCCTTGATATCCGACGGGGTCTCGACGGAGCCGCTCTCGGGCCAGCCGGTGTCGGCGCTGCGACCGCTGGACCACGGCCCGGCCGACTGCGGCAGACCGAGCGGATTCAAGTTGGGGGAATTGTGCGACGGCGCGACCGGCTTGCCTACCGTCCGGATAAAGTCGCTGTTCTCTTCCTTGTTATTCGGCAATTTCCAATCGCGAATGAAGCGCGACTGAGACGACTGCAAATTTTCAATAATTTCCATTAGTAAAACATATTGCTTACGTTTTCTTATGTACATTTAAAATGAAACAGAAGATAAATCATAGAATTTTTTTAATCAATGATGATCATTAATTGGATCCAAATTATAATCATTTTTTAAAAGGAAAGCCTTTTGATCGCTTAGAAAGAAAATAAATGAAAGAAAAATGTAAAAAGTAGAGTCTTACTTGGTTATCTTTGATACTCATTTCGCTGATGTTGCATTGAAGTGCGTTAATGGAATCGGGCACTGGATTGGCTTTGAACAGATCGGATGGCGCATGGTGCTTGACGTAGTTGGCCTGCTGCGAGGCTATCTGATTCTGCAAATTGATAATCGATTGCTTCGTTTTGGTAATGAACACGGAATATTGCAAGACGGCATTGTTCGATTTCCCCAAGCCCTGATTCTGGGCGAACTGCTGCTGCTGGCTCGTCAACGACTGCAGATTCTTGATCTGCTGCAGTAGCTGATTCAACAGCACTAGAGTCTGCGGCGCCAGAGGCTGATTCAATATCTGAAAAAACAAAATACATTCAAATTTTGAAACCAATCACAACTAACAAAATTTTTAAAAACAAATATTAAAGAAAAAACACTGTTGATGATTTGACTGACGACTCAAATATCAAAAGCTTTGGTCGTAATAACGATCACCGTTTGTTCTACCGTCTCAGACAATTACAAACCGTAATGTATTATCAATCGGTTGTTTTTTTAGAAACGGTTCATTAAAATTTAAAAAAAAATTAAGAATTATTGAAGATAATATCAAATTACCTGATGATTGAGATACCCGGCTTGCACAGCCATTTGAATTTGTTGCACGAGCAGTCTAAGTTGAGTGGTTGATGGGTGCGTTTGCATGGGCAATGATCTGCCGGCATTTCCGGCACTGCCCCCAGCAGTGTTGCCGCTGCCCAAACCTGGTGTGCCCGACTGCGACAGGATCTTCTGGACGAGAGCTGGGTTCGCGTTTATTAGAGAGCCGCCCAAATTGGACATGTTGTTTCCCTGCAATTCCTGCATTTTCAAATTGAAAAAAGAAAATCATTTAAATCAAAAACTTATTTTCTTCGCGCGAAAAAAAAAAGAAATTCAAAACTCTACAACCGGTGTAATAAATAAATAAAATACGAGATAAAAATGGTGCACTTACCGGAGGGAAATTTAATGGTGCAGGTCCAGACGGGAATCTCTGTCCGGCAAAAGGCGGTCCATCGTAATGATCGTCGCCGCGTCCGCCGCCACCGCGCCAATCCATGTTTCCTAAACGGGCCGAAAGCATTTCGAGTGCCTCTTCGGCATTCATTTCGCGCAAACGCAGGGCATTCTCGACGTCGTCCTTCTTGTAACCCATCTCGACTAGCATGCGGAACTGCTTTGAGCTCCAAATAGCTTCTTTGGTGATGGGCGGCTTCGGTCCCTGCTTGTGACTCCAGTCCATATCGTTGTCGGGCCAAATCGGAGCGCCCGTCATGCATTTCTGTTTGTTCCACGGACTGGCATCCTCGCTCCAGCCGGCGGCGGCACCCGGCTCGTCGCACGGGCCGCCCCACGACGAGCCGCCATTGCGCCAAGCCGAATTGCCATCGCCAGCCGGCGGCTTCATTCCTTGGCGAGGATTCGGAGCCATACCGGGCGGGCCGCTTACACTGCCGCGACCGGTCATCGCTCCGCCGCCACCGCCACCCCCTGTGGGCAGATCTTTCCAGTGAGAACCACCTAGTAAACGGAACGACCGAAGAACGGACTAATTGAGTGTACTGTTTTCTCTCAGCTCTAAATTTGGAATTCTCTTACCGACTGTTCATTTAATTAAATCATTTTTTGATTGATAATCAAAAAAGGTAATGTTAGTCTAGCTAGAGTTTCTAAAAATATTAGTGATTGAAAATGTTTTTTTTTTTTTTTGCAAAATTGTTAGTATAAAAACAACTGCAAAATGCTTTAAAAAATTTCAAACTATACAAAAAACACGCTGCATTTGTTAGTACAGTTGAAAATCAAATATAAAAAAAATCGCAATCAATATTAGTGATAATAGTACACACAATTTTCAATACGCACGAAATCAACTGATAACGAGACCAATAATTCACACATACCTGGTTGAGGATTGCCCCACAGCGAAGTGCCATTATCGTAAGAGGGCATATTGCGTCTCTGCGACGGCGGCGACAATTCTTCCCATCCGGCACTGCCGTTACCACCCGGTCCGACCGGCATCTTTCCTTGATGATGCATATGATGAGCACCGGACTGCGGTCCACCGCCGCCCTGTCCCCAGAACTCCGAATTGGAACCGTTGAGACGGCCGGTGATGCCGCCACGAGGATCGCCGCGCATATCGCCTCCAAGGATACGCATCTGCTGCGGATCGACGATACGCATGGGATCGCTACTTCCAGCGCGCAAATCCCGCGGATCGGGACACATTTCGCGCGGGTCCATCGGCGGCGCACGTGGATCGCCGACGCGCGGATCACCCCAACCGCTGGGAGTGCCACCGCCGGCAACCGAACCTCCAGCAGATCCACCCGCACCCCACTCATTATCCTTCTTACCGCCCCACATACCGGTGCCGGTACTGGCAGCGGCATTGCCGCCGGCTGCAGCATTTCCAGCACCCCATTGCGGCGGCTGCTGCGGTTGTTGCCCTGAGGGAACACCTTTACAAAAACGGCACGCATTTAAGTCTACCTACTAGACACTTTAGGCCCCAATTTATTTTTTCTTTGATATTTTTTTTTTTTGTATAAATAAAACGAAGGGAAAAATTGAAAACAAGAGTTAACTTACCGGTCCATACATTGCTGCTATCGGCGGCATCATCGTCTTCGCCCCACGTACCACCAATGTTTGTTGAGGGCGTGTGACCCCAGGGAGTCTTCTGTTGCGGCTGCGGCGGCGGCTGTCCGCCATTGCGCAAATTGGCCTCCCAGAGGTCGGTACCATTATTGACATTCGGTTTCCAAGCGGGCGCGTTACCGCCGCTTCCGTCCATCTTCATAGCTGGTTCCGGACTGTCTGGAATGTCCCAAGTGGTGTCCTGATTCACGTACTGCTGCGAAAAACATCATTAACACCAAGAACTTTTTAAAAACGAATCCACCAGGGGTGGCGCACCAAGAAAAAAAGCAAACAAACAGTCAAAAACAGTAACAAAATGTCTTATCAACTTAACTAATATTACTTTAGTATAAAAAAAGCAACAAGTCTTGTTAATAAGTTTCGCTCTGCTTTCCATTACTATACGCAACCACGACAGAAACAAATGGTTACGAAATGGGTGGAAAGCATTATTGTAAACTTTAAAGTAAAAAAAAAAGGCACGCCACCCCTAAACATTACTTACTCCGCCCCATCCGTCTTGGCTGTAGATGGCCTCGCGCATATTGGTCAACTGTTCCAACTGTTGTTTTGTACTAGAATTGGCGGCGGAACTTGGCGTAGATGGCTGCACCTGTTGCGGATTGGCCGCAATGGGCGGCTGATTGGCGGCCTGCATCGGAGGTCCGTTGCTACCAGTGGGCTGTTGCTGTTTAGGACCCCAGCCGGCACCGCTCTGCGATGTGGCCGATTGTTGCCCATTCGAGGCTAAATTGGAGGTCGTCTTGGTGACTGCTCACACATTGCATTTTGGTTTTAAAATACTTTTATTATCAAACATCAACTGATTGGAAATTTAAAAAACTGAAATTTACCATCTTGATTGGCGTTTCCTGGGGCCGACGTAGGTGGCCTAGCGTTGTTGTTCCACTGCTGAGTGCCCGTATTGTTTTGGTTGGTAGGATTGGCAGTGCCCCAACCACTCGAGGTATTCGCTATAAACGCGCAATAAACAGTCAACCAATGAGGAAAAAGAATGCAACCAAAAAACGATTGCCAGACGTACCATTGTTGTTACTGGCCTGTTGAGAAGGAGGAGTGCCCCATCCAGAGGTGCCGGTATTAATAGAGCTCTCTCCGCCGCCGAGCAACTTCAAAGTGGGCAAAGCAAAGCCCTGGCGTTCCATCTCCCTGGTCCTCTTGTTCCACTCCACAAGCTTCTCGAAGGGGTAGTATTGGTAAGCAGCAGCGGCGGTAGCGGCAGTAATCTCACGCTTCATCTTGCTGATGTTGTTGTTGTTGCTGTTATTAGTGGTGCTAGCGGTGGTGGTGGTGGTAATAGAGGTGTTGTTGGTGATATCAGTATCGTCGTGATCTATGTACTGCGTAGTAATCAGTTCGGGGAGTATTTTATCAGCCTTTTGGTTGCTGGGAATGTCTTGTCCGAGAAGGAGTAAAGCACCAGACTTACAAGCTAACCTATCGCTAGTATTATTATAATTATTATTGTGGGCTACGTTACGTTGTATTTTTGGTACGGTAACAGAGTTCAGAAGACAGTTATCGGTCACAGATTGCATCCTGCAATTACAACAATATTACACAATTAGCACTTTTCAATTAAATTTTGAAAGAAACAAATTAATAATGATTAGAGAAAAAAGAGGAAATCTTACCTAAGATTAGAGTTGCCAGATGGGCAACTTGAGCCGTTTATCACAGAAGAAGAAGCGTTCGCGCGAACGCAAGAGGAGGACAAGCTCGGGGGTTCGGCTCCAACCGCCCTTGCAGTCCGAGCGACTTGTACTGGGGGTGCGCTGCCCCTCATGGCTGACACTTGAGGCACTTGGTAGGTAGGAAATGTGTAGTAGTTCGGCTCGGAGGGGACGGGGGCGCGCATCTTACTAGTGCTCCATGTCGTCAGTCTAGCCAGCCAGAGATCTGCACAACAAACAAATACTAGTTGGCTATGGAAAACAAAACAATAACAAAAAACAAATGCACAAAATAAACAAGGTTATTCAAAGGGTTAACGTTGGTAACAACTTTTCACTTTTAGTGAAACGCTTTAACAACTGTAGCAGATTTTTGTTGTTTCTAAATATGGAACAATTGTGCTTACAATACAAAAATGTGCTGCTTTTTCCAGGTGATTATAAACTAATTCGCTTTTTCTTATTTTTAGAGAAATTACTTGGAGTGCCCTTATTAAATATACAATAATGCAATTTATGTATTAATTAATTTGGAAATTTTCAATTGAATCGTCTTGGTAGTTTGGGATATCGAAAAGTAGAAAATTCGCATGGTAAGTGCGCGCTGTTGCTGCGAAAAGGGGGGCCGCCATCGCTGGCAGTCGCCGGTCTATTTTTAACCACGTAATGGTGGCGTGGGAGGCGGTGAAACTCAATCCGGCCCATAACTAATAGTGCGAATCATCATCGAAAAAGAACCAACTACACACCGCGATATCTTATCGGAAGGAGAGCGCAGAGATAAAAAGCGTGCACACACCATCAGAGAATTCAACGCGTAATACACAAATATTATGTAAATAGCATCGGGAGCAGGAGCAGCAGGAGTCAGGCAGGCAATACGTACTGTGTGTATTGCAGCTTGTTATGAATGTGTGTTGTAGTTTGTAGATTCGAAAAACACGACGGCAGCAACGAACAACACCTTTACATGGCGTTTATCCAAAGTAACGGGGCGCTCCGCTTCGGAAACAAAACTATTTATCACAAGAGATCTCTTTCGCGGCGGTGGATAATATCACAACTTGGCATTGTTCGCGGCTCGCGCGGAGATTGCAAAACTGCACCAGAAGAGCAGCACCGACATAGAGCGAGACCAAAAGGAAATAATCTCTCGGTTTGTGTGTGGAGAGCGCCGCGCGCTAGCTACTATTGATCGCGCCCGTCTTTTCTATCTCTCACTCCTACTTACGTGGCAACAGCTCGCCGTGTACTGGCTCTCCCTGCGCTGCCATTGTGTTACCTTCGGCAACGGGCCGACCGTTTCCGAAGCGAGACGTGCAGCGGAAAACCCGTTTTTGGAGCGCGCGCGGAAAGTGGTTTCGATGGCACTGGCAGTAGCAGGAGGAGCAGAAGGAAGCGCGACAGCCCCTGCCTGCTGCCCGCCGCCGCACACGGAAAAGCGAGGAACCCCTGGCGGGCGTGCGTTTGCGGGTGCGGGTGCGTGTGTCGGGACACGCGTGCTGACCCAATTCCGAAATTTTCCGGCTTCGTGTTAAGGTCAGGTCAGTTAAGAAGCTGACCCATTTCGTTAGACGCGGCGCAAAAGGTGAACAAACTCACCTACGCACAGGATGTGGGGACGCGGCACTAAATGAGGATGCTGTTACATTTTACATAAATAATATATTAACAATTACTTTTGGCAGTAGCCCCGAAGCTAGGTTTATGCGGTGAAAAATTTCTCTCGTCCGAAACGAGAGTCAATTGCGTTGTTGTTTAGAAATCATCGGCTGTGCAGTGAGTGCACAGCGGGCAAACATCAAAACTTGTTGCCTTCTCGGCGGCACAGAGCAACGCCGCTCTTTGGGGCACCTCGATAGCGTCGACTTGGAGCGGCAACGCTGCTCGCAGAATATATGGCCAAGATATCAAGGTCAAATACTTGCAAAGTACACACAGCGAAATTTATGCAAGCCGTTCCAAGATACCGCTTGCATTCTAATCGCACCACTTTCTCGCATATTATAACCCAACGCGATGCAATGCAATGTTTTCCACTTTAGGAGAGCCACCCTAATTAATGCATGCGCCTCGCCGCTTCAAAACAAAATCGCGTAACCCGATACGCATTGTTGAGAACCGTAGCAACAACACGTACGCAGTAAACAAGCAGCTTACCTTTTTCGCAAGCAAAACGTACACTATCGTTTGATTTACAGCCCGAGACGCGCGACACTCGCTACGAAATTTCGTCGCTCGTGCCCTAACTGAAGCAGCACTTACAGGCAAACAGAGTGGCTTGCAAATAATATACAGACGGACGCCATCTTATGCGATTACACAATATTTACGAGGAATGCGGCTTCGGAACGCAAGCACCCAACACGCCAATCGTTGCAACTCACCTATTTTCGAAAAGTCTTTAAATAAAATTCGCACAAATATCACTCAAAATCACACGGGAATTGAATCAAACTTCTCGTCAAATCCCTAAAACGACGAACTCCGCCATTTTGAGAAAGATTGGAAGTATGTTATGGTGGTGGGGGGCGTGTTGGCGACTTGACGCGAACGCTGCCCATCAGCCGTAGCGGAAACAACTGGCGGCCATCATGCCGGAGAAATAACTCGCAAGCGCGGGAAATTCAAATGCAACAAATTAGAAAACAACGTAAATTTCTTCATTCTTCACAGATACTTCTAAACGTGTACAAAATATTGGGTAAAGGTAGTAGTCGTAAGGCAAATTACGAATAAGTAAATCAGTTCGCTGGCACTTCTTTGCTATTATTCAAAGAATCGTTTAAATGCTGACCCTCGACGCACTTCCAGAGACCGTAAGTTTTGCCGACGGTGGTCTGCCACAGGCGCAGTGTGCCGTCTTCGCTGCCGGACGCATACAGTTCGCCATCGGGGCTGAAACGAACGCAATGCACCGGGCCGAAATGCCCTTTGAAGGATTCGATTTCGTTGCCAGTGGCGTAGTCGAACTTGTAGACCTTCAGGTCGTCGCCGCCGGTCACAAAGATGCTCTTGTCGGGATGCAGGGAGGCCGAGTTCACCGTCGAGGGCACCGAATATTCACGGATCTTGTTCAGCGTGACGGAATCCAAGAAGGAAACCGATTTGGCATGCGACACGGTGATCAGATCGCCGTCGCGCGACAATTCGATACTGTTGGGATTCGTTGGCAATTCAACTTTTTGCACTTCCTGGCCACTGATGCGGTCCCACACGCGCACAGTCTTATCGTCAGCGCAAGACAAGATATTCTTGTCGTTCCTGAAGAGAATCACATGCTTTATGCCGGCCGTGTGCCCGGTGAACAGTTCGGGTTCTGCAAAATTGCAAAATAATCAATAATTACAGCAAAAACCGATGTTAAATCAATGTTAAAACATTGGCAAACCACTTACGAGATTCGGGTTTGTTGAGGTCGAAGATACGTATCAACTTCTCGTTGCTGCCCGTTACCAACAGGCCGCTGTCCTCGCTGAAATCCACCGACTTCACGATGTGATTATGTTGGAACGAATGCAGCTCTTCGCCGGAAACAGCGTCCCATACTTTGCCAGTAAAATCGGCGGCCCCGCTGGCTGCCCTCGTTGCTTGTGCATTCAGCGCGACACCCCACACAGCCCCCTTGTGGCCTTCGAAGGTCCCAATCCAATCGCCGGTGTCACCTTGACGTAGCATAGGCTTGCCATCTGCATCGTAATTACAAATCAAGAATATAGTATATGAAACAGACTAACCTTGCGAGGCTTCGCGGAATATAGGCCAAGGTATTAAAAATGCTTCCTTACCTTTGCATGCAGATATCAAATAGTATCCGCTCTCTGTAACAGCACTGAATTCTAAATGCACCACGGGTCTGGTGTGGCCGCTGCAGGTAAGCGGTGTCTGGCGCAAATTCGACATTGTTGCTCAGTGTTTTTTGCGTCTTTGGGAACTTGGAGCTAAGCACTTAAGGTGTTAACATGTCACGCGGAGTTCTCGATGGTGAACTGCTTCCACAACACCAGACTTCGCCAAGGCAGCCCGCAATTCCGGTCCCAATCTGCCACCACCACGACACCCACCGGAACCTCGCCAACCCAACCTGGGGGGATTCTAAGGGGGGATAGCGCATTGATCGGCAAGTTTCGGTCTCTTGATGCTTCCGAGATTCCTATCATTGCTTATGCAATTTTTACAAGTTACCCAACATCGGTAATGTTCGGTTTTAAAAGTAAACCAAGCGTTTGAATGGTTTTGAACCAAGCTGAGGTCAACCATGAATTCTTTAAGAAAATTAACAACAATTCGCCAATTTACAAACTTATTTAACCGAAATGTGGCTTATAAAAGTGCCATTTCTTTGGACACTTTATATCCAGCTAGTTCCTTAAGAATAACGACGCCAACACAGGTAATTGCAGAAAAAAATCATAAAATTTTAGGTTAAAAATTTTGAGATATCAATGATTTTCAGCCACAGACAGCTCTGTGCAGCAAATTTTCCGGCTTTATTCCCATGGACCAGTTGGAAATTTCATACGACAAAAGTTCCGGACCCGGAGGACAAAACGTCAACAAAGTAAATACAAAAGTAACACTGAAATTCCACATAGAGAAAGCCAGTTGGCTTGATGATAACATCAAATCCAAATTATTGGAAAAAGTAAGAAAAACCCCTTATTAACCAACTTTCAATGGTTTAAATTTAATATTTATAGTATAGAACCAAAATTACCAAAACGGGCCATCTCGTTTTTCAATCAGACTTGACCAGATCACAGCAGCTGAACTTGGCAGACTGTTTGGAAAAAGTTAGAAACTCAATTTACAAGGCCTCCTATGAACCAAAGCCAATCTCTGCAGAAAGTGCAGAACTTCAAAGACAAAGACAAGCCAAGGCAGCCAGACAAAGGCTGGTGTTGAAAAGAATGCGCTCCGATGTTAAAGAAGGAAGAGCGGACCCCTCAGTGCGCGATTTCTAAATATTAATTGTCATTAGTTGTTAAAATAATTAATAAAAATTAAAATTAATAAAAATAAAACGAACAATTAAGACAGTTTCTAATGCGTCTCGGGAATTTTTTTTTCAACGTTTAACTAAACTAACTCAACCGTCAACAGTAAGAGTTACTTTTAATGGTGACGGCAATACAAACACTTAAAGAATTTACACTTCCATTAAAATATAAATATACCTCTTTCTCAAAAAAAAATTGTCTAATATAATTTAAATAATGTGCTTGCAACGAATCCGAAACAACGAAAAAAAAAAAATCTCTAAAAACGCTAAATGAGGGAAAAACAAACAAAGAGAAAAGAAAGGAAAACTTGTTTACCAGAAAAAAAAAGAAGGAAAACATCAGCTTCATCTCTAATCCCTTTCGCGTCTCCTTTCGCTGCCTGAGCCCGAATGACGCGAATGCGAACGTCGATCGCGACTCCTGGACCTCGACCTTCTTCTGTCGCGATCGCGCCTCTCGCGCGACTTCGATCGATGCCTCTTGGATCGACGGTCGAGCTCGCGACCGCCCACGTACTGCTCCCGATGGCGTTCCTTGTAGCGATCTTCGCGGTCGCGGTCCCTGTCGCCGCGGTCGCGCACATTGCGTCGCTCCTCTTTGCGCTTCTCCGCCGTCTTCTCCAACTCGGTCAGCTTCTCGCGGATCTTGATGAAGCCCAGGTGCAGTTTGCCGCCGAAATGATCGGCCAGACGGCGATCGTTGTCGTGTATGCCCAAGTACGCGGAGCACACCTCGCAAACGCGCAACTTCTGCTGCTGATAACTGCTGGCCGGCATCGAATTTCTGTACTCCTGTTCCGCTTCGAGTTTCTTCTTGCGCAACTCATCGACTTCCTCCATCAGCTTCATGCTCTCCTCCACGAAACCCTCCTCGCCCAATTGCTCTGCCTTTGCCAATTTCTGGCCGATCTGTTCGGCCAGTTCGTGCACACTGTTCGCTTTCACGGCCACCTCGGCGCTCAATTCTTCCTGCGTCTCCGCCAACCGTTGTTTCGCTGCTTCCGTGCGACGATCGCAGTCGCCTATGAAGGCTTGCAAGTGCTCCATTGCCTACAAAACAGTTTCTGTTTAGTTTCCTTGGTTACTGCTGCTTATTACTACTTGTTATGTTTTTTTTTTTTACATTTGTGGAAACAAAAATTAAGTTTTTAATATGATGTAATTAAAAAAAAATTGACTCACATCCAGATCGTAGAAGTAGTCCTTATCTTTTTGCGCCTTTTCGAAGTCGGCTCTGAGGGCCAGGTCGTGGATCTTGGGGCACTCGCCCAAATCCATCCGCTGTCAATACACAAATTTGTTATTTTCTTTGATTACTTTAAGAAAAACCAACAAAAAAAAACACAAAAGTGATGCGAGCAGAAGAAGAGACCGTCTGATTTTTTTATCTCTCTCTTTTCTTTTTAAACATGATGTGTCTATTGTGAAAGAGGTGTAGTCACTCTAAACACGAAATATTTTTTTAACGTCTTTTCCGAAAACAAAGGGGATTTTCTTCTAAATCATCATTGATATCAGCTATAAAAAGTCCAAGACGTTGGTTAAGAAGAAGAGGTTTATACTCACGCAAAAAACAGGCCGCATTTTCGTCTTTCTTAAACATCGCTTTCTTAATACTCACAATTTCGGAACCCCTCATCATCATCATCATCAAATCATTCAACGTTAACGATTTTCTTTTAGATATTGTTTTAGTTTAGTACACATTTTGCGTTTACTTACCAAACACATAATGATCGCAACGCCACAACGCGTTTTGGCGCTTTGAATTTGTTTTTTTCTTTTTTTTTTTGGTTTGTAATTTTTGTAATACTGGCGAGAATATTGTTACCATACCTTATCAAACCGGATCAAATCGTGTATATGAAAAAACAATTGTAAACCGCAACAACAGCAAAAGCAAATTCTTTGCCGTTGCTTAGGAAACGCTCCTTCTTTGTTTCTCTTTCAACGAAACAGAAAGAAGTGGGCGTTTTCAATGCAGATGACAAAACAATTTACTTTTTTTTTGTTTTCTCTCTCGTAATGGAAAAACTACTACCGAACAATCAAATATAGTCATTACAGATTATTAATTAATTAATTAATATATATATAGATATATAGATTAAACCTAATAAATTTCTTTGGTCATACGTACGGCTCTTTTTTGTACTTACATAAAAAACTAACACATATTTTCCTCATCTTATTTAATTGTAAATTGAAGTTTGGTCTGAAAATACAGTGCGAACATTAGTTCCTTTGCCTTTGCGACACACGAGAAGTTTGCATTTATGTTATTGCTGCAACCAATAACATAGACAGCTTTGAATTCGCAACTTGTTTCACATAAATGTAGTTTTTTTTTTTATTATAATTTTAAGAAATATTAATCTTAAGAAGAATTAAGATATGTGCTGGCGAAAATGAAATTTTGTTCAATTGCAATAGTGCAATTGCAATGAGACATATCAACAGAAAACCATACAAATTATTTATGGCGACAGTAGGAAAACACAAAAATTGACTTACCGTAGAGGTGAGAATTTCATGGGGACAGCATCCCAACAGGAATGATTTGCACACTTTCGGATCGTTGAATTTCACCTGAAATTTGTTATTCTCACCTGGCAACAAACACAACAAGGCCGATTAGTTAATGTTTTGCTGCATTGTTTCATTTTGACTCAGTTGTTGCACTGAGCTAATGACAGATTGCAAATTGCGCTTAGTGGCTTACCATTACGTCCTGTGCCCATCAGCTGGTCTAACAGTGCTCGCATTTGATCGTGAGCAGTCATTTTGTGGTAAATTTCGCTAAGATTGTTGTCTTTTCTCTTAAAATTATTGCAAATTTCCTCTGAAGACGCTCAACTCTGATGCACTGCTGCTGCTGCAGTGTTTCACTTTGCCATAACAAGATGGCCGACTTTGACGTTTCCTATTTGACAGCATATTCGACAGACTTGCGGCCTTTGTTTTCGATTCAAAACAACTAACCTTACATTTTAAAATTTAATTATTTTTATAATTTTTAATGCAATTTACAGATTTACATACGAAACTAATAATCGGAACTAAGAGATGAGCTTCTAGTCTCTATAAATCCTATTCTTTCTTCAATTTCTTGCTTTGGTTTAGGTCCCATGGTCCAATTTGGCGGAGCATTATGCTTGGCTTCTTTTGAAGCTTTCGGAGATTGCTGTCCTTGCCTCATTGAAGTGAATTCTTCAATGTCGTTTAATTTAAGCTCGATATTGGTTAAAGGACGTCGTAACATCTACAAAGTACTTAAATTAAAACAATATTTTTGGATAATTTCTTTGAAATCACAATTTGGCTGTTAAGTTCAACTTCAACTCATTTAACCTTGTATTAACCTTGACAACAAAGTTTCAGCAGTTCAAAAAATTTAAAATTATTCATTTCAAATTACAAATTTAAAATAAACTTAAAAAACTTTGCAATAGACTTTGAAAACTTCATATAAATTATAAAGCCTTTAATAACAATCCGAAAGAGGTACAAAAAATGCTCTTTTTGAATGTACGAAATGAAATAAATGCAAAAGAAAACAAAGTGTATAAATATAAATATAATGCTGAAAGAAAGGAACAAATTAGGCGCTTCTTTTCACAGGAAAAAAAAAGCTGAAAAGCTCTTAATGAGGACTGACACTCCACAACTTAGTATTGCAGTCCTGACCAACTGAAGCAAGTACAGTATTATTAATCCAGGACAATCTAGTCACTTGGCTTTGAGCATGAGCATCTAAAACAAAACAATTGTTACTAAACAACTCCCACAAATAAAAGACAATAACACTCCTACTTTTAATAATAATATGTTTAGCTGGTTTCTCAACACTCCAAACGATGATGCTAGTGTCCAGACTGCCACTAGCCACCAGAAGGGAGTCCGGAGACCAGGCGACGCAATTGACTTTGGCATTATGGAAGCCCCATTCCTGATTGTTGGCAGGAGTGTAGTCGGGCAGTGCGTAGAGGACAACCTTACGGTGGGCGTCGCTACTGACCAAGTATTTCACATCCGGCGAATAGCTCAAATCGGTCACCGCCCCCAACTGCTGCAGCTGTTTCAATTCGCTGAGAGCGGAGCCCTCTAGTTGATAAACGTGGACTTTGGAGTCATCGACGCCGCCCACCGCAACGTGATTGGTTGCTTCATCAACTGAAACCGAAGACGGTTCGTAGTTGATCTTCAGCGAACTTTTTATACGCCCATCGACTATGACGTGCAGTTCTTTAACGGTGGCTACTACAATGGCACCGCTCTCTTTGAAGACGTCCATTCCTCGTGGTTGCGCGCCCAATTTCAGGTCGTCTCCAGTATAAGTTGTGCCTTCGATTTGGATCTTTTTCAGACTGTCGTCGATACCGCAAGTGTACAGATAGTCGTTGTGAACCCTCATGGAGTTTATTTGGTTGCCGTGGCCTTTGCCGCTGATGCGTTCGTTTTCGCCGCTCTCGGCATTCCAAGCTGTCACATATCCATCGTGAGAGCCGGTATACAAAGTGGACCTGTCCGACGATAGAGTTAAGACAGTCAGGGGTTTATTGTGGCCTTTAATGATGCGCAGCGGTTTCGAAGGGTCGTTCACATCCAAATAGTTGATAAATCCGCTTAAAGACACAGAGAGCAAGTACTGGTTCTGCCACAAACAGGAAATCTGTTGGTCCTCAACGGTGTCGCCCAATTTGAATTCGGAAACTACTTGGCGCGTCTCCACATCCCATAATTTGGCTGTTTTGTCGCCGCTGGAAGTTAGCATTTGTTTGCTATCGGGCGACCAGGCTACTCCGTACACTCCGCCTGCGTGGGCGGGACTACCGACTTCTCCTACTAAATCAGAGGTGGTTCCGTCGTACAGATAGACTTTACCGTCGAAGCCGGCGCTGGCGAAGAAGTTGCCATCGGGCGAATAGCGCACAGCTTGGACGAACCTCGAATGCTCCTGCTTGGTCATCTTGAACTTGAAGGGTGGTCCTTCGAAAACTGCAATGGTGTTGTCTTCGGAGCCGGTGATGATCCGGAAGGGACGACTGGGGCGGAAATCGCAGGAATTTATCGATTTCGATTGGCCGGAAATCTCGCCGACGGAAGTGCCGGTCTCAGACATGAAGACATGCCCGAAACGTTCGCGTCCCTCGCCCACCACTACCATACGTTGGTTGTCCGGCGACCAAGCGATATCTTTGATGGGCCCCCCGATCGGATGGAACTCATTCTTCAAAATGTGCTCCTTATTGACTGTGTCCCAAATGCGGACTTTGCCGCTTTGGTCGCCCGAAGCGATGTAAAAGCCGCTCGGAGAGTACTTGGCTACATTGACAGCACAAGAATGCTCAGTGTAAATGTCTGATATAGCAGGATTCTGGAAATATTTCATAAATGAATCATACAATTTCCTTAAATAAATTAGCATTAGAAAATTAAAAGAAAAAAAAAACGTACATCTATATTGCGGATAATAACTGAATTGCCATTGGTGTAAAGAAAGTTTTTGCCTTTGGGGTCTCCACCCAAAACCAATGGTTGCCCCCTTTGGGTTCTCGGAAGAGTGGCAAAGATGCTCTCTGAAAATTACTCAAAATCTAATAAACTGCTAAAAAAATAAAGTAAAACACTTACTTGATGCGTAACTCATAGTAATTAAGTTGACTTAGGCCTAGGAAATTTATTATTGATAATTAAATCACATGATTTCATCGAAAGTCAAGAGGGTTATGTGCCAACATTACCAAATAAGGTATGCGGCGTTTTCCCAAAAAACGAAAATACAAAAATGTTGTTCTTACCGATGATTAATTTTCCAGTCTTTTAGTAATATTAATAGAAAACACTTTGTAAAACACTACCGGCTAGTTTTTATAAAAGACTTTTTATTTTTTCCTTAAATTTTTAACAAAAACACTGAGAGTTTCGGAACCGCTACAGACAGAGATAGAGGCAAACACTTCCATTAAATGACGTCAGCGTTTGCAGAACAAATTACGTTTTTGCAGAATTAAACTAACACTAACAATTTTTAATAAACATTGTTTTATTAAAACACATCCTCTCAATTAGCTAATATAAAAACCACTTAATTCATTGCAAACGTATACATTTGCATTTGATTATTTTTTATTGAAGAAACATAACCGCAAACTTAAAGGTTTTGAAATTTTATTCCGAATAAATCAAATTTTCAGCTAATAATCGCTCTAAAATATCTTTAAAATGAACTCTAATTAAATCTTTAACTTGAAAATCAGCAAAGCCATCATGAATGCTGCATTTATGTTCTTGTGCAAGCTGGCTTGGGCCTCTCGCTTCAGAATTCCCCTTATCATATCCATAACATTCATGGTTTTGGATATTCGAATGCAAATTGAAGTGAATGTGCAGTCCAGACTTGTAAGACGCAGGTTGACTGCTAACAACGGATACCAAGATGATACCATCTCTGAAGGTATGTATTTAATATTTTTCAAATATAATTTGTCATTGAAATGTTAAATGAAAACAATTAAACAGCTGGTTCCTGGATAACTATTGAAGAGGAAGAAGAAGCATCTGGAGAAGACTTACAACAGGGTGTTGAATTGTTTGCCTAAGATTTTTTATTTTAATTTATATAAATTTTATGTATAAAATTATTTATAACAATGGATCCTAATTAAAATCTGTAATAAAATCCTTCTCAATTATAATGGTAAAACGTAAAATAAAACGTTGAAATAGCTGTTCTATAAAAAATAAAACAAAAGAAGTTTTTCTTTTTTTTTCCTCTATGCTTCGTCTCTACTGTTCATCAAACAAAAAACTAATAATGTTCTGCTTGCTTTTAGCACTTTCAGTCTTTGATTTCTTGCTTTCCAACAAACAAATGCCGTCCAAATCGTAATCGCCATTGTCCGTTGCGGTTTCCTCTTCGGAAAACAGTTGCGACAGAATGGTCTCTCGCGAAAACGACCGTTTCAACCTACGGCCGCTTTTGCTGGGCGACGCCAGCGGCGATTTCTTCTTCGGCGACAAATCTCTAATTTCGGAAGACAGCAATTTCAGAATGGAATCCGATGATTTCTCAATGACTTTCTCATTGAATTCCGTGGTTTCGTTCAGTTCTTGCAGGTTTTTCACGCGGATTTTCGAGCAACTTGCCTTTGCTTCGTTGCTGATCATATTTAAAATATAATTTTCTTTTGATTTCCTTGTGGAAATTTCCAATTCGGTGTTTTCAACAATACTTTTTGTTCTTTTTTCAGGCAAATTTTCATTGTTTCTTAATAAAATATCGCTGCTGATTAAGTTTAGCAAATAATTTTCAGCATTACAAGTTTCTTCTTGTTCGGTGCCTTCCAAATGAATGTTTTTGCAAGATTTAGTATCTTCTTTTGCTGAATTATCATTGTTTTTTAATAAATTATCATTGTTTAATAAATTCATCAAATAGTTTTCGTTGTTTGATGTTTTAGCATTTCCAGAAGCTTGCAATTCATTGTCTCTTTGGTTTTTAACTTCTTCTTTGTGAAAATTATCGTTTTTACATGATTCCTCTTCTTCTAAAACATCCAAATCAATATTAATGCCAGTTTCTGTTGCTTCTTGCTCAGAATCTTCATTATTTTTAAATAAAACATTCAAAATGTAATTATCTTCTTCATTGTCTTCATTTTCAGTTAATAAATTAGTCCTAGCATCTTTAACGGCTTCATCTGCAGAAATATCTTTAGAAGAAACACCACTAAAGCTTTTAGATTTTGTTTTATTAGTGGTAAAACCATCAGCGAAAGGTTTAGAAAATTCATCCCACAAAATCGAATCGGTAATAACGGATTTCAAAGGCAAAAAATCCGACTTCCAGCGTTTTATAGTCTGATTACTTGAAACAGCTTCTTTTCTTTTATTATCACTAATATTTTCAGTTGTTTTACTTCTCAAAATAACTTCTTTTCTTTTATTTTCCGTAATATCTTCGGCGGTTTTCTTAATTATTCTCAATGAACGCAAGCCACCCACTTTTTTGCTCGTCGTGGCGTTATTTTGAGAGGCAATCCTGGAAAACAATTGTTCTAAATTAACAGGCTCGTCTTCATCGGAAGTCCAGTCCAATTCGCAAGGCTTACAGTTTCTTTTACGTTTTGCATTCAATGCAGTTTTCACTGGCGGACGCTTGCGTTTGCTACTTTCGGACAATTGCGGAGCGTTTTTCAAAGTCCAAGAGTTTACTTCCTCAATATAGGAGTGCCAAAGGTCGTCCGGAGGTCTTTGCATTGACTCACAAAAGTTCCAAGTCATCGTGAACCAAATATCGCTGAACGGTTCTATCAAATTCTCCTTGTAGTAATTGTAATCACTGAAATTAATTAAATAATTAATTCGTTGCTTGTTTTATCATAAAAAATAATAATAAAGAAATACTTTTCAAACTCAGCGTATTTTCCTTTTTCCTTTGGCATTATTAACTTTAACATGTTCCATTGCAAAATTAAATCAGGATTTCTCTGAAAATTTAACAAATATATCTTATTTTATTTCATATTTTAATGCTTTGTAATACTTACTGCAAAATTCCTTAGAGTTATTCCTATAAAAAACTGGCTTTTCAACGAAGTTACCATCCTTTTATTGGCCACTGCATCCAATTCATCAATTATCACACAAGCAGGATGCAAATCTTTCGCGTGACTTTGTAATAAATTCCAATTGGAGTCCACTGCGATAAAAACAGCAGCTTCTTCATTTTCAAGCAAATTATTTATATCTAATAAAACAATAGACGTTATTATAAGTAGAAAATGTGATAAAAAATACTTACTCGTATCATTTAAAATGCCCACATTGAAATTCACATATTTTAAAAAATAATACAGCCAAAAATACAGCCTTTCAGCTTTGCAAACAATTAAAATTGATCCTTTTAGTAGTTTTATAGTTGCACTAATAAATGCAACTACTTCCAGTTCATATTTTATGCAATTATCATGTTGTAAAATACATCCTTTGAGCTAAAATTACAAAAATTAGATTTGTTTGAACAATTAGAAGAATAATTTTACCTTTTTCTGAAAGCAATCATAAATGAATCTAATTGCCAGCAATTGATACGTGTCCACATTTGCACTTAATTGTTTAGGTACACTTACTACATTTCTATCTTTTGGTTTAGACAAAATTATTGTTTTCCTTTGCATTATGCAATTGAGAAATTAAAACTGATTGAATCGAGAAAGTGCATAGAGAGTTATTACAAGAATGTAGACAACTTTCAAGTACAAAATGAGGATAAAAACGGAAAAACTTGTTTTGAACGGATTGTCTCCGTCGTTATCAACATCTTGATATCCGTTCATGGATAGTTTTGATAAAGAAAATCAAAAATGAAAATCACAATTTCAGTAGTTCCAAACAAAATTCGAAGCAATTACTTCATGCAAAATGTATAAAAATCGTTAAAAACTCTTGCAATCGCTGCTTGCGCGCTTAAGTCACTTAAAATCATTGTTTAAAACTTTTCCGGGTGCTTAATTTATAAAACAATACCCGAAAAGTGAAATTTTACAACAGCGCAAACAATTTGTCGGCCATTTGCGCAATTTGATTACGTCACACAACTTACGCCATGTTTAATTATTTGAAGCGTGTGAAGCGCTTCAAAAGTAAGCGAACCAATCGGAATCGCTTTTACAACTGGCAAAGTTTTCGCGCACTGCGATTGGTCGGCATGACGAAAACAAGAGAAACAAGTGTTTGGTTGCTTCAGCAACAGTAAACAATAGCTTGATTACTGCAATTATGAGATAATTATTGTGTTTAAGGAAGTTTTTGTGAGAATTCCAGCAATGATTTACGGAAAACAGGCTCGAAATGTAGAAAAACCGTAAGGATTTCGCTCGGAAAATGTAGCAATTAGCTTAGTGAGTTAGCTAAACAAATGCTAAATAATTAGCTAATTAAGTGGAAAGATATGTCGGGACATGCTGTGGTCGTGTGGGAATTCGAGCACAGAACGCAATATTGGAAACCTTATAGTCCGGCAGTGACCCAGCACTTGGAAAGGGCCAATGCCAAGCAGTTGACCCGCGTCCTACTTTCAGATGCTGATCCCTCACTTGTTAATTACTATGTAAATTTAAGGACTTTAACCCAAGAGAATGAAGACTCAGGTATATTTTTTAACTTCTTTACGTTTCTTCTTTTAATAATAATTGAAAATTTTTCCTTGCAGACCATATTACCAAAGTTCGGAGGAAATGCTATCCTCCCACATCACCTGCAGGCAAGGGGGCCAAATGGGAGGTGGTCAGTAGTGCCGGAAGCAACGAGTGGCACGCCTTTGATATGAACATACAGTGTTTGATAGAAGAAGCTTGGGCCAGGGTAACCTTCATCACAGTGCAATTATGCTTGACCTCTCTGTTGTTATGTAATGTGTTTTTTTTTTCAGGGGGACCAAACAATAGACATGAGCAAAACGCATCTGGGATTTCCGTACATTATTAATTTCAGCAATCTGACCCAGCGCTGGCTGACGAACGGCTACGTGCGAAGTGTGCGTCGCATGAAACAGGCGCCGTACCCGTTGATCAAAGTGCGCCTTGAAGAAATGTCCAACAATACGCCAGCAGCAGTAGCAGCAGCCGCAGGTAACTTTCCCCTTAAAACCTAAGTCTAACTATATCTATGTAAAAGAATCAATAGTCTTGCTATTGATTTTTTCCTCTTTGCGTGATTTCGGTTTGCTGCTGTTGTAAATCAGTAGCACGTAAGCAATTCACTAGTAACATGTTTTTCAAATTGCGCTTCTCAGGCCGCTGCAGGAACGACTTGCGGAAGTCCACGAGAAGTATACCGTCCAGCAGTTCAACTAATACTTTAAAAATCAATCAGATCAACAATAATAACAACAACAATATAGAGGCGAAGAAGCTGAGTGCGCAGAAGAAGAAACCGAAGAGTTCCACTGCAGATTCGACTGTTAATTTGGCCAGGACGATTTTGCACAATTTGAACATTTTCGGACACAAGAGCAACGCACAAGGGACCCAAAGGAAGGACTGCGTTTTGGATGTCGACAGTTCGAGCATCAAGTCGGGAAGGAGGCCCAGTTTGGACACGGTGTCCACTTATCTAAGCCAGGAGAGCCGCGAGAGCCAAGCCACGGTCTCCACAGCTGATTTGCTCAGCTGCGGCGACCATCAGGACAGCCCAGCCATTGTTGGTAAGTTATACAATTGCTTTATGTATACAGGGCAGGCCTTAAAAAACCTAAAAAGAGAATTCCGGGTGGCCGTTTTTTCAATTTTTCAATCTCTACTGTAATGGGAAACTTGTACAGTTTTAAAGATACAGATTCGGTTAAATGGGCAAAAATGGACACAATTTTACTACCAACAAATATCTGTTTATAAAAATGGTTTTTGATTCATGGTTCCAGAATTATCTTAAAAAAAAAAGTGATTGAAAAAACGACCACCCTGTAGAATTTGACTAGTTAATCACTTATTTGCAAATGATTAAAACAACAAAATAAAAATAGGAGTCGATGCATCAAGCTCAATAATTTCCAAGTACGTGCGCGTATCGCAACCGAGCGAATGGGCCCCCAGGCAACCTTGTCCCGCTTGCAGAGCACCACTGAAAGCCTCCACAATAGTGGTAGCATTGCCTTGCCATCACGTCTTGCACTTGGATTGTTTAAATCAAACGCTAACGGAGCAGCAATCGCAAAGTGCGCACATGTACATCCAATGCAACGTTTGCGGTTGCATTTATGGCGAAAAACACGGCAACCAACCGCCAGGTACCATGGAATGGTGCATTTTGGACAGAAGTCTACCGGGTTTTGCTAATTTCCGCACCATTCAAATTGTCTATAAGTACGTTAAAACAGTTTTTGAATGTTTAGTGGTAAAAAACTGAAAAGTAAAATTACGATATTTGTAGTATACAAAGCGGTATTCAAAGTGAAGACCATCCGAATCCAGGACGCGAATTTTACGCCGTTGGATTCCCCAGGACAGCTTATCTGCCGGATTCGCCGCACGGGCGCAAGATTTTGAAGCTGCTGCAAGAAGCTTGGAGGAGACGGCTGATTTTTACAGTATCCAGATCGCATACAACGGGTTGCGAAGACGTTGTCGCTTGGAATATTCCGCATAAAACCGAATTCGGCCCCAGTACCAGCGACTGCGGCTATCCGGATGGTAATTATCTAAACGCATGTTTTCGCGAACTGGAAGCTCTGGGTGTAACTGAAGAGAGTGTCGATGATGAATACGAAAGGATTGCGCACAATTGTAGATAGATTGGCTTCCACTTTGGTGCAAGACTTAAAAGTTAACATATAAGAAGTGCCATTCGCTTCTTTTTAAGTGCAACTACTAAATACTAAAAGAGTTTTTATTTATTTTCTGCAATTGTTTAAAAAGTGCAACTAATTTACTTAGCTTTACTTTTTTTTGCGTTTATACGAGTATAATAATGTTTAAACAAATTTATTTTTCTAAAGAAACTAAAGAAATGATTTATATTTTAGTGAAAAGTTGAAAGTATTTGTACCCCGGTGATAAAGAAATAAACTATGAAGAGTATTTTGTGGGAAACTTTATGTCGGCCGTTATGTGCTCGTTTTCGCGGATCCATTGATGGAACTTTTCCGTTAGTTCAGCATCGAAATACTGGTCTTTTCCACCTACCTTTCCATCGCGTATGAAACCGGCTTCTCCCTTTACCTGAACACCAGCTTCATCCAAAACATTTGAATTCACCGAAGGGTTCTTTTTGAATTTCTCAATGGACAAATGATCCTCCAACTTATCGAATTCAGCTTCATTGGGTTGAACATTCAGAAAATTGGCTAATTTCTTCAATGTGCCTTTAACATCCTGCGTCATTTCTTCGTAAAACATAAAAAGAACATTGTTGTGGTCTCTCAAATTATAACCTTCCTTAATGTGTTCCCAATATGGTGTCCAAGGTTCTTAAAAACACAAAAAGCCACCTTAAAGTTAGAAAAACGTTAGAAAATAATTAAAAACTCACGCAAATTGGAAGTAAAATAATCGAAATATGTTTTAAAATCCTTAGAGTAGCCTTGGGTCACCATCAAACGATTCAAATGGTAGAAACTAACAGCAACATCTTTTGGGTTTCGAGCCACATAAATTATCTGAAAAATCATTCGATTAAATTTACAATTTCAAGCTTTTAGCGAATTACTTTGCATCCAGCAGTAAGCAAAGATGGTGGCAACAAACTGAATGGTAAATGTGTTTTGAAAAATCTTCTGCTGGAGCACTTGGTCAGTTCTTCCCACATTTTCATGTCGATTCCTTTGATTACTGCTTGATTTTCAATGCTGTCTTTGTTTAGATTAAGAAGCTCTTGCTTTACATCTTTATGCATAAACAAACTGTACCTAAAATTGTAAAATTATAAAAAACATTATTAAGAAGAAGTTAGAATTTGTTTGTTTTTTAAGTAAACTTTGCGAATAATTAATTTTTGCCACTTTCTATTAGGAGAAACTTAAATAAATAGTAATTTGTGCTATTTTTTCTTTTGTAAATAATAAATATTAATGTTGCTAGTGTTAAACCAACAAGATTACAATTAAATTTCTTTTTATAATTGCAGGAAAGAAAAGTTTAAAAATTTTGCGCTTTTCAATGGACGCCATTTTAATTTAACGGTTTTCTTTTGAATCTTCAAGCATTCGCATCAATTTATTTGAAAAAAAGAAAAAACTTACTCGAAAAAGGGAACTCTTTCCATTAAGGACATTTTTGCTGCTGTTTCATAGTCCAGATTGTTGGCCAGTAACCAGACCATTTCTTGGGTCCATGTGGTCCCTATAAATTTACCCCAAAACCAATAAAAAACTAAATAAAAAACAAACAAAAACAAAAAATAAAAGCAAACCTGAGCGTGGAAATGTAACAATCCATACATCGTCACTCCTCGGTTGAAAATTATAAATGTCTTGAGCAAATTGACGGTATTTGCATGGAAAAAAGTACTTTTTGGGTCCCACTTGTACAAATCCAGTGCGTTCTCCTTCACATAGTAACAATAAATCAATCAATAAATCCTTTGCTGAATTTTTAATCAGACTTTTTAACTTACCAGTAAAATCTCGCAGCAGTTTTTCGTTGGTTTTCTCATCGACGTCTTGAATTTCATATGGAAAGACAAGTTTTTCGCGATTATTGTTGAACTGCTGTGGCATTTTGCCAATCTGTGGTTATTGACTGACCGACCGACTGGATAATAAATAACTGCTGTTGAGTAATTAGCGACTTAATTGCGTTATAGTTATTAACTTATTACAAATGCGCTTTCACAGGCGGCACTTGCTCTTTTTGAACTGCGCGAAATGTGAAAGTTTTTTCGAGTTAAGGAAATGGGGTCCTTAAAAATTCGGAAGTTGTTCCACTTTTTTCTTTTTCGGTTGTGTGCCGTTAATGTAAGTAATTAGAAACTGGTTTTAAAAAGGTCGGTGCAACAGAAAGAAGCTTTAAAATTCCACGGAATGTAAATTTAAAGAACTTGTTACTAAAGTTTTTTTCTTTATAAAAAAAACCTATATTGTTAAAGTTTTTATATGATTTTAAAAATGGAATAGTTGCTTTAATAGGAGCTGAAAAAAATAATGCAATAAGTTAATTTTTAAGAGTAATTGTGGTGATTTAAAGTTGACCCAATTTTTTCCATTTTATTTTAAAATTAATTAACTTCAGAACGTCAAAACAACTCTTAAATAATATTGTTTTTTAGTTTTCTTTTCAGTTTCTAATAAAGCAACTATTCATATTCAGAATTTAATTATAAAATTAGAAATAATTTTAAATTTCCCTAAAGATATAAAGCAATCTTTGGGAAAAGTCACGATTTTGGAAAAGAAAAACACATTTAGTATTTTCCTGAGAAATCTAAAAGAGCAATGAAATAATTTTATTAAAATAAAATGCTTATTTTTATATTATCTACAAATCTGGAAAGTTTAATCGAAATCAGACGATTTTCAAATTCAGTTTTTTTTTTGGAAATTTTCGAAAAATTAATTTTTCGAAAAAAACATCGTAAAAAGCGCAATCTTAATAGAGAATGAAATGATTTACATTTTATTTAAATAACTTTTTGTGGTATGACCCTTACTTTAGAAGATACAAGGTGTTAAAACTAAAAAAAAAAAAATCGGTGGAAAAAAATTTGGAACCCCAACTTTAGAACCCCGTAACTACCACAAAAAAAAAACTTTTCCAACTTCTCAATTTTGTTTCTAATAAAGAAACTATTCCTCTTTATAACCAAATAAAAATATTTAAAATATTTTTACTTTTCAAGCTTTTATTTTGATATAATTCCGAACACCCTGTGTAAATTTCATTACGTTAACTGCTAACTGCAATTCTAAGCTGTAAAAAGAGGCGATTAAACAAGCAAACGATAAAACATTTTACAATCACAAATAACATCACTTCCGCTGCAGTTGCATAGTAATAAAGCTTTGTTTAAAACCAATTAAATAAAAAATAAAAACTGTCATAAATAATAAAGTTAATGTTTTTGCTAAAACAAAGCAAAAAAAAATATATATAAATAACGATCCAGTTTTATGTATAATCTATAAATTCATTTAATCTGCATTTTATAATAGCATTGTTTTTTTTTTGGTTGGTATGTACAACATAGACAGCTAAACTAAATATATTCGGAACCTAAAAAAGAAACAGTACAATCGATTTGTTTATGTAATATATATATAAATAGTATCTTACACGAATTAACACACAATTATTAATTTTAGTTTGTTTGTTTGTTTGTTTTAAAACACATTGCCCCAATGATATTTCTAAAAGATCAGTTAAATTAATTAATTAATTATATTATTGTTAATTGTCCGATAGCCTTACGAGGTACGTGTAATACGGAAGAACTAAATGCACAGAAATATTTACAATTGCAATTAAATGTACCTTTTCCTTTTTTCTTTTCTTCTGTTTTTTTGTTGTGTTTGTTTGTTTGTGTGGATTTTCTTTCTTTCACTAAACTAATCAGTTTTTTGTAAATTTAATTTACCTATAACAGAATAATTTAATTAATAAAACAAATTAAAAAAGAAAATACTTGGGAAACTTAAAGCTGACCAAAGCATTTTTGCGTTCCTGAAGAGAACGCAGTAAGCAAGAACTACATATTCTCTATTCAACTTTTTAACATCAATCGGAAGTTTTTTATTTTTATTTTATCGCTTTTCTGTTTTTGGTAGCTAACGTAGCTAAAAAGACGCACTGCATTTTGATGCATCAATTCCTTGATTACTGCTTCTCGAACGCATTTCGCTGAATTAAAGCAAGAAGAAATGGAAACCTATTGGCACAAACAATTTCTTTCTGTTTTTTGTTTTTTTGTTTTGTTTTTGGCAAAAAACAAAAATCGCTTACTGTATGTACACCGCTCTTTTGATTTGAAATTACACCCTCTGCGTATGTGTACTGTTAATTTAAGTTAATGATAATTAATTAATTAACGATAACAATATACAAGAAGCTGTTCTAAATGGTACACACTTTATAATAGTAATTTTAGTGAGAGTTGTGCAATATACATTGTATATATTTTAAGTATTTCTTCTCTGCTTTTATAATTATACCGGATGTTGAAAAGATAATGGCGTCCGACTGTTATTTAGGCAATTTTTACAGTTGGATAATTGGTAATTTTTGCTTCTTACTCTTATTTTTTATAAAGAAAAATAAATAAATCCTATTGGACCAAATTTCAATTAAAAAAAACCTAAAAGTTTTTCCCATACCGAGAAAACAATAAAAATTAAAATATACCGTGTGTTCCATTTAAAAAACTAAAAAGCAAAGGAAAGTAATTTCCACCAAACCGGAAATCTAAAACAAAAATAATTAATACAAAACTCTCTAAATTAAGAAAATTTATATCTTTACCACCATTATTAAGTTTAAACTAGAAGCCAGAACCATCTCAAAATGATTGTAAAAACTCCAGAAGCGCGCCGTGATTTTCCAACGCCCGGTATACTACAAACGCCTCCCTATTCTTTTCTTAAATTTGTTACTCTTGTATGGGGATGAGATGCGCAGTACATAAGTACTTACTTTATTCATTATTCAACGCAATAATAATGCATTTCTACGCCTACATTATGTACGCAGTGGTTCCCAATGAGGGGTGCCCACATTTCTTTTACTTTATTTATTTTTATGTTTTTTTTTGTTTGTTTGTTTCTGTTTCTGTTTTTATTTTTATTTTTTGGAAGCCATGCAGAGATCATTGGTGAACCACTGTATGAACTAACCTAATGAAACTTTCACTGTTCTTTTGATTCTTATTAGATTCTTATTAGTTTACCACAAGTCCCTTGAATATTGAAAGAAAAGTATACTATGCAACAGCTGCAATCATTAATTATTATGTACAAATCTGGTGTGTTTCTGTGTGCAAACCGGCAAATCAATTAATTGTAATGCAATTAATTATGTAATGATTATTGCGTAAAACTCAGTCGCTTCAATGTGTGAGTTTTGCCTCTGATTATTAACAATAATAATTAATTAGTAGTAATAGTAGTAGTAGTAGTAGTAATAGTAGTAGAAAAATTAAGTGTTATTGGTGTTGGTACCGAGTCAGTGAGTCCGTCCGAAACTATATGTAGTATATAATATATTAAATATATATAATGTGTATATATAAATTGTTTGTTGACTAGTAACGCACCACTGGAAGTTCATTTTTTGTTTGTTTGCTTGTTTGTTTGTTTGAAGAGTGGTCGGTTTTTGGTGGCGAGGGCAAAAACAAAAGACAAAATACAAAAACTAAGACTTTTATGCGGTCGCCCACTGGGAGAATAAGAGAGACAAGGCGATTCAGAACTTAAAAAAAATATTGGAGAGAGAGAATGAGATAGAGAGAGTACATTTGGCGCGTTCTTTTCTGCGTGTATGTTTTTGTTATTTCTGTTTTTTTGTTGTGTTTTTGTTTTTGTGTGTGTCTTCTTAAACTTCAGAAATAGGATTGTCCGTTGCCTAAGTTATTACTTCTGGTGTTGTCGCGGCGTCGCATCAATTGCCGTTGCGATTCTGCGGGGTGATTATGGCGTTCTTATTATTCGAATCGGTGCCGTAGATTTTGCCAGCCTTTTTCGCCATCGAACCGAGCAGCTCTTGGCTTTGTTTGTGAGCCGATTTCAGCGAAGTCAGCCACTCTTTTAGGCCTATTTCGTCCTGCAAATCAAAGCAAACATTTTGGGTTAAGTTAGGTTAGCACAATAAAAAGTTAAAAAAAACAGGCGGGTAGTACTTACTGGATTCGTAAGAACTATTTTACCATCACGCATTCGAACCACAATACACTGCTCGTTTTTCACTTGCACCAATTCAGCACTAACTTCCTCCACTTGGTCCATAAAAACCATCTCCGGCTTGGCCGAGTCCGGATGCAACTCCAATCGGTTCGGATAGAGTTTCGCATACCGCATTTGCCAACTGGAAGTCCATGGTCCTCCTAATTTTTTTATATATCCATGTAAAATACAATCAGACTCTGGAAACCCCAATAGCAGTTAATTAAAAAGCCAACATTTTGCAAAAAAAAAAACAAACAAAAAAACAAAGCAAACCTTTCTCGTCCAAGTCAAATTTATATTTGTTTTTGGCCTTCTTCTTCAGTTCAACTTTATCGGCTTCGAAATTGATTGTATCGAAGACGGTTTCCGCCACTTCGTTCTGCCAACGCTCCGATATCACTAGCGGGAAGTTCTTGTAGAGTTCCTGATCGGCATCGGTTAATTTAATGCCCTTCGTGTCTTCCTCGTCGAACGAACCGATGTCGAAGGCATCGGCTGCATTGACTTCGCCACGCGGCGGAATCAATGGCGGCGTATACTTTTGCAAATAGACCTGTTGCCAGTCGATGCCGGCGAAGAACGGGTGCTCTTTCACTTCGTCCGCACCGTTGCCCTTGCATCCTAACCGTTTGTCCACGTCACGCTGCAGTAGTCCCTCCAGCAGTGATTTCAATTCCTTGCTGAAGGAATCCGGAAGCTCCACGTTCTGAAATTAGTTTTTCTTTTGTAAATAAATCTGACGATTTTTCGGGGGAGTAATTAATTGTAAGTGGTACCATTGTTAAAGTCATTCGGTCTATTTCATGTTTATCTTTGGTTTTGTGCTGGCGAAATGGAGAATGACCTTTGAGTAGTTTGTACAGCATGCAGCCGAAACTGAACCAATCCGCACTGGAATCGTAGGCCGTGCCCTTCGAAAGTACTTCCGGTGCCATGTAGCCATGCGTTCCTCTAAAATTACCTCGTAATTAATGTGCAAGTTCTTTTAATTAAAGGACAAACGGTGGGCCAAGAATTACTTTCATTTTATCTTAATTCCATAATTCTTTCCATCAGTTTCTATCATAAATCAAAGGCATATCATATAGTCATAGAAAATTTCGAAGTTTGTAATTGGTTAGAAAACTTTTGTGGCCGCTAAAGAAACAACTGAGCAAGTAGATATCCAATGCGAACGATTTATTCATTTGGATTTTTGTGAAGCGCACTCTGATTGGCTAGAAAAACAAAATTGTGGCTGCTAAGGCAATGATTTTGTGGCCAGTTATTATGAAAATAGTGTGCTGTGGCAATTTCAGCCATAACCGACAACTGACAAGCCAGTAGTTATCCAATGAGAACGATTTATTCACTTGCGGCTTTAGTGTAACGCGCGTTCTGATTGGCTAGAAAAAAAAAATTGTGGCTTGCGGCTTGTGGCATCAGGCCCCTCCCAAAAAAGCTTTCTTAAAGTTCTTAAAGGCGCGCGAAATTCAAAAATGAAAGTAATTCAAAGCGCATCTTGTGGTAAATTAAATAACTCACACGCTGGCATGAGGTTTCTTCTTGGAGAAATCACAGGCGAGTCCCAGATCCGATATCCGCACATGTCCGTGTTCATCGAGTAAAATATTGGCAGGTTTTAGGTCCCTATAGACGATGTACCGTCTGTGCATGTGCTCCAAGCCTGCAAGGGCATCCAATTAGAAGTTAGCACGTGGTAATGTTCAAGGGACCAGAGAAAATGAAACAAACGAAAAACAAAGTCTCTATGTATACCTAGAATGACCTCAGCTGCATAGAACTTCATTTCGGACTCGTTAAAGACCCCGTGTTGACTCAGATGGTAGTGCAGGTCTCCGCCGTTCATCAGGTCCAGGATGAAGCAGAGTTTGTCCGGCGTGTGGAAGGCGTAAGTCATGCACACGATGAACGGGCAATCGACGCCGGTACTCACCAGGGACAACATGATGCGCTCGTTCAGCGCCAACGTTTCCCCCTGCTTCATCTTGATGCGCTTCTTGTCCAGACATTTCATCGCGTACATTTTGCCGGTGTCTGCTTTCCGGCAGCCGTACACCTCGCCGAAACCGCCTCTGCCTATTATTCTATGTACACTAAAGTCGTTCATCGTTAACTGCAACATTCATCGAAAATAGAAATTAACCCAATGGTAGGAAAATGTTTTACCCAAAAAAAGTGGGGAAATTTTGTAATATCTACCTGTATATTTAATTCTAAGTTCTTCCATTGGCAAAACCTTGTGTATTTTTCACTGCAAAATTTCAATGGGCAATTAATTACTTTAAAATTCACAAGAATTAAAATTTTTCTGATATCAAAAATCTAAATATAAATAAAGTCATCGCTAAAAAAAAAACAAAATAACGGTTTGAATGATAGAAATTGCAGAATTTTCTATTTTATCTATGAAGATGTTAAAACCAGCTATGTTATTTGAAACCTAATAAATTATTTTTATAAATTCATGATTCATATCATAAAAGTTTTACCCTATCATTATTGAACAAAAAACTAAAATAATCCGTTGAAACAAATAGTAACTGATCAAATTACAATTTAGAAATATTGATATTTTCTTCGAAACTACAATAAACCTAGAAGAAAACAAAAATAAGTTTCTTGTAGGAAAGCTTTTGAAAGCTCATAAACTCTCAAATCAGGCGTCAATCTAATTAGATGGTAAGCAAAAAACCAAAAACATCATACCTTTCTAGAAACTTTTTAAAGGGTTCATCCCTTAATTGATTATAAATTTCTTCTATGTAAGGCTCGAACAACGTGACGGGCACATCGTTCTTCATGATGAGTCTCTGCACGTGCTGCAAACACTCCTCCGAATAATCCTGCGAACAAAAAGAAAAAAGCAAATTCGCTCTAATTTACGGTGAAGCATCCAATTAAAAGTTGTAAGAAGAAAAACGACTTTCGGGGTATACAGCTATATGTATAGTTCTCCCGGATTGGGCTTTGGTACCTATTATAGTTAGCTAGACTAGGCTACGGAGGATGAAAGGAAGAAGAGAGCCCATTCACAAGAGGAAGAGAGCCTCGGAGGACTTACGTGTGAGTGCGATAAGAGTTCCTTCATGATGAAGTGATCATAAATATCCCTGGCTTGCTTCATCCTCTCTTCGGAACATTCCAACTTCTCGTACGTCTTTATCTGCGGAAAACACAGAGAAGCATCAGACCATCAGAGTGAAAAAGAAAAAGAAAAAAGAAAAACATAAAACATCACGAGGATTATTTACAAGAACAATCATTCAACGCTTAAACGGTTAACATTTGTTTGTTTAAATTACACTAGTTAAATTAAACGCAAGCAATTTCATAACAGATGAACGAATTCGGCAGGTTCGACAGGAAAGCACACAAAAAAAAAAAAGTGAAAAACAGGTGAACGAACGCCCGCATGAAGGATAATAATTGTTTTTGGCCGAAATCGATAAAAATAAGTTGGAAGAAATGTGCTGCTGCTATTGCTGCTGCTGTATGCGGGTGGCGAAGAAAAACCTACCGCGCCTCGAGCGTTTCTTATTAGCCCGCGCGACGCTTCTGAATAATAAATGACTCGTTTAAAACACACACACACACACACACACACACACACACACACACACAGAGGCACACACACACACACACACACACACACACACAGAGGCACACGTGCGAAGAACGAGAGGGTGAAATTGCTTTTTCATGATCTGCTCCTAGCACATCAA